>JAZHYW010001598.1:0-98739 GCA_037355805.1 Ixodes ricinus | reverse complement strand
CCGCAGAACTGACCGCCTGGTGACATTCCCCAGGTTCCTTCGTCAGCGAAGGAGACATTGGCGTGAGCACAGTAGTCGGGTCGGCGGTCTTCAACATTGTCGGTGTCACCGGAATCATCGGAGTCATCGTCTGGAAAAAAGTGAGCCTTCTTTTCATTTATATAGTGATAAAAATAGAAATGTGTTTCATGACGACTACTAGCGAAGTTTTTTCTCAACAATTTTTATTCAAATAATCACTGTACCCACAAGGTAATATTTATATTTTATTGTTTTGATTGCGAGTTATCGGCAAGACATGCAACTTGGCAGTTTCCTATTCGACTACGTGTGACCGTCAGATCCGTTGAAACAGAGAGCGATTAACGTGGAGGCGTGATAAGAGCCATTCACTATAATTGATGACGTGGGTCGCCAGTGCGTATGCACGAAATCCCAATGCGGGGGCCCTCTGAAATTCGATAACTCATCGTCTTGTGTATAAAAAATTTAAACTAAAATCATAATTGATGGAATTAAAAAAAAGACAGTTAAGAACAAGATATTTATGATGTCAAACCCAACAATAATTGACACAAACCTTGAAAAAGAAGTAGTGAATTAGAGATCAGTGTAGATTCAAATGAAGTTTCGTTATATTAGTTTAGTACAGTGTTGAAGGCGTTAGCAGAAAAAAAAGTAACGAAATACGTTACTATGTTGCTTGCAAATAATAGTAACGCGTTACTAACCTACGTTACCTCAAAATGAAAGGAACGCGTTACCGTTACTGTTAAGAAGTAACGCACGTTACTTTTGCGTTACTTTTTTAAATCATGAATTTACACGTTTTACTGCTTTGACGGTACAGTTATGCATAAGCGCCATATTTCAAGAAACATTATGTTCATGCAGAAACTGAACATGATTACTTTATATTGTTCACGGTTTCACCAAATATTCTCGCAAAAAAACAAAAAGAAAACGCAAAAAATATCTTAAAAATTCACATGACTTGGCGACAAAAACACGGAAAAAAGAAGTGTAATTTTTTAAGTTTTAGGAAGATGTAACGAGTAACATAACTACGTTACACGTCACTTGAAATAAGTAACGTAAGTACGTTACACTGCTACTGTTTTGAAAAAGTAACGAGTACTTTACTACGTTACCGAAAACCGTAACGCGTTACCGCCAACACTGGTTTAACATGGGCAGACAGACATGCATATGGAATCTCAACCGTGTTCTATATTTCCGGAAACCTATAGCCCATTAAAATAAATGTACCATCATTACTGACATTTAACTCTTGTTCCTTATTATACTTTTTGCAGACAGTGAACATCAGCTGGTACCCCGTGACGAGAGACTGCTTGATGTTTGCCGTGACAGTTCTAACCCTGGTGATATTTATCTGGGACAACAGCGTCGAGTGGTGGGCTCTGCACTACATATTTTTCGAAAAGAAACTACCAGAAGTAACAGGGGTATCCCAAGCAATGCTAATGATGATCTATTGACCAACCATATGGTGTCTTATCCCATAAATCTGTTAGACGTTTAATGAACCAACCGCACGGGTTCATTATAGGCGCCGCACACTAGCACACGTGAGAGAAATAACCGGCACGTACGATGTCATGAACCCCGAGGTCACATGATATCTCGAAGGCTATGGTGACACTCTTGTCATTTCAAGTCACCCGCGCACAGATCTGTATTGTCATAAACCTACGAGTTTGCTTGACTGAACATGGTGGTGATATCTGACGAGCTCCCAGCATCCAATACGTTAATGCTCCCAAAAGAGCACAGTGACACCCATGATTTACAGAAATTATGCTAAAGCAGTCTTGTACGCGCTGCCGAAAAAAAGTAACCAAATAGAATTACACTTACTTTATTGAGAAATGTAACTGATTACAGTTATCAATTACTTCATAAGAAAAGTAATTGAAAAATTACCAGAAAGTAATTGATTACTTTTCACGTTACATTTTTAAACTTTTTATTACAAAAAAAATGCATACATATGTTCAAAGTGGTTACATTTGTTTCCTTAGTTATTCGCACCTTGTTAAGCTACAAAAGCAGTTGTCGTTCGAAGTTCCCGTAGGTCATCTTCTCACGTTTCTTGATGAAGATATCTGCCGCGACGCTGAAAACCGTCTCAACAAATGCGCTTGAGAAAAAAAAAATCGGTGACAAGAGAAGTTTTTGTTCTTAGTACGTGTTCTATACACCAACTCATGTTTACAACCAAACCGGAGCGCCCTCAGCGGCACGCCACCGTCAACGCGCATGCGCGATGGGGTGTGGGAAAGAAGCGCCGCGTCCCGCATTAACAAACCATTGAAATGTAATGTCGGCGTCAGTGTGACTACTTTAGTGGCCTCAGCGAAATTATTAAGGCTCCTTTCACCGCAAAACTTCGCGTAAATAATGTAACGTGCGGGCTGCAAGAGCGTAGACGGTAGCTGGGATGCTTGCCGTCGATACTGAAAATCGCAAGCAGGATCGGACCAAGTGAATCAAGCATAACAAGTCGGGAATGGCCACTGGTACAATGGAAAACCTTTTCTTATTTCTAGCTGTTTACACCGAGCCTACATACCCCAAACAACCTTCAAACTTAAGGAGCCCGCACTCACTGTTTATCCCAATTACCGGGCCAACGTTTTGTCTACGCGCTGCTGTTGTTTGATTGAGCAGACGACAGTTTGAACAAGCAGAGAAATGTGAAAGAGCAGGCGACAGTTTGAACGGTCAGACGGCGTTTGAACGTGAAGACAAACGTGCACGTGGTCCGCGGGTGGTCCGGACAACTTGACGGTTTTCTCGCGTTCAGGTTGAAACAAAACAACTAAATCTGACGACCACAAGTATCCGTGAATTCAAGCCGAAGTGCTTCCCGCACAAGCATTCGTGGATTGACGGTATCTGGTTTTCCCTTTTCACGGCACCTATCCACGTTCTCGGACGAACCGAGCAGGCAAAAAACACACGAAAACTGATTTTCACATCTTCCCAGCTCTTTTGGTACATCCCCAGTCGCGGCGTTTTGGCGAGAAGGCAGGTTATAGTCTATCTAGTTTCTCTGTAAACAACAGAGGAATGCCCCTCCCGCATGGCGACTTCCGGCAACACCCCTAAACCGGAAGTGTGCCCGAAGTGCCACCACCGCGGCGTGTCGTAGAAGGGTTGATTTGGTGTACAGTACAAGCACACGCTGGTGAACTCTTGTCGAAATTAACCTGGCGGGAAAAAGGGGGGGGGGGATTTGTCGTGACTATACTTGTTTTCACCCCAAGAAAAAGAAAGTCTTGCGCATTATTCATGCGCTGTGCGAAGTAGTTCGTACGACAATTTGGTTGTAGGAGGAAGAAGCGATTCTTTTGGCGTTTGAAACGTGAACGTCTTGATAAGATAACATATATCTAATCTAAAATGGGCCTAATATACCTTAATTCTCTGCATAAAGGGGGAAATTAGCAAGGCTCCGCGAGTAGCCGGACTTTTTTTACCACGGTTCTTGAGGTGAAAGCAGGTATAGATGAAGTCAGTGCAGACCACAGTCGTCTGTGCCGCGTCAAACACGGATCGTAACAACCTGTACACAGGAAACGAAACGCTCTCGACAGCTCGACAGTCAAATTGTCGCTGAGCGCGTTGACGTTCTACTAACCTCTCTGGTATCTTGCCATCTTTTTTAGTTGTTTAGGGGTAAAACAAAAGTGTTCAACATTGGTGCGGTATATACGAGTGACGCACGAACAGACAGAGCAATTTTTACGTAAAAAGCTCAACGCAATAATTTTAGCTTTTTCGTGAACTTATAGTTGATTACTTGTAATTGATTACAAAAAATAGTAATTCAATTACAGCGAACGTTACCGCAATTAAGTAATTGAAGCTCTAAAAATGACAATAAAATGTAATTCATTGCAAGTAATCCTCGTTGCAAGTCTATGCATAGACTTGTAACTCGTTACGTACAAGTCTATGCTAAAGGCACTCAAGAGTCGATCCTATTCTTTTTCCAGCTGAATAGAAGTGCCATTAAATTTACTCTCTAATTTTTGTTTGATTTCAGGTGGGAGGCTCTAATCATGCTAATCATGTTCACCATGTACATAACCTTCATGTCGTTTAACTCCTCGGTTTCCCTGTGGTCGCAGAATAAAGTAAGTTTTTGTACTTTATAATAGCTCTGGAAATGTCATTTAGGCTTTACGCGTTTTTTTTATTGCTCAATACCGACAAAGCATAGACCATAAAGAGATCACAAGCTTTTCATTTCCTAGCTTGATGTGTTGCTCAATTGAAATAATGTAATTTCTTGGCGGATACTTTTACTTAGAACAAACGTTTGAGAACTTCAAGGTTTCGCAAGTAATTCGTGGTCTTAAAAATAAGGCGTGAAAAAAAAAAAAACAACAGGCGTGAATACCTTTTTCACAGAACACTTACATTTTCGTCTTCCTCAAGCGTTAATGTGCACTTTTTAGACGTTCAATGAGTACCAGAACACACGCCACTAAATGCCATACAGTTTCCTTTCGCACAAAAAGTAGTTCTAGGTGATTTTATGTTCATTATCTAAAGATAAACGTCGACAAATTGCCGCGAAGTAACACTTAATTTGGACAAATTGAAAGCAACAACGAAACAATGCATTTTTTATATATAGTGACCACAACCTTGCTCACCACATTTGCGAAAGTGTCGACGTTTATGCTCATCGGGCAAATACTTTATGTAAGGATACATCTTTGGCTTTTAGGTTCGCAAGATGAAATTTTCAAGCCGCCTGAGGAAGATTAATCCTGCGCCACTCGAGAAAGACGAGAGCTCTCCTCTGCTATCCGAAAAGCAACCCATATTTGACGAAGAAGCAATGGAAACTCCCCAAAGTTCTGGACCAAGTAGCCTCGAAGATTCTACAGAAGCTGAGAAAGAAGTGCTCCTAATGAGCGGTCATGGTAAGTTATAGAGGCGCATTAAAAACCCATTTTGGCCAGGTTTGTCGACGTTAAAAGGAACCTATCACAGTTAAGTGATGAAATAAAAAAATATCCAACGATTGCACAAAAATACGCCAGGTCACTTCACTACCTCACTTTCACATCTGTGTTCGCAACACGCAAAAGGGGCTTCTCTAAGTTGTTTGACTCTGGATATAGCTAAGCTGCGAACATAGGTCGTGCGTTGGGTAAAGTAGTCTTAGACTACTTTCGATTACCGTCTGTGACATGATCACTTGAAGTGGGTGACGCAGATGAGTACGGATCTTTGTGTTTGGTATTTGTGAAGCCGTGTTCGTCCTCGGTGCTTGTTTCTTTCTGTACACTGTACGGCCTACAGAAAACTGCATTGTAAGATGTGTCATCTGTCAGGGCTCACAGCTTTATGCAGAGCAGAAATAACAACTTAGAGAGGGCCGAAGTGCAAATTTAAGAATAAAAACTATCGCGTTTTCAACCTCGAGCAATATATGATTGACGTCACGCTTACAGGTAAACGAACCTGCAAACTAACGTGAATGATACTTATAGTAGGGCTCTAATGAATTGTAACAGGCGGAAATGGGTGATTGTTCTTATTTGGGCTCGGTTTTATGATGGCCGGGACACGTGAATATCAATGGGAACATAGAGGGCTCTAGTTTGGAATGTAACACACGCTACGAGACACAATACCGAATCAAGCAATATTTACTGGCTTAGACACGCCATTTGGAGGAGTTCATAATCGTTCTTCTTCCATTATTTTTATCGTTTTCAGTGAGAAAACTGGAGAGCCAGGTCATCGACGTGTGGACCGTGCCTCAAGGAAGCGCCGTGTACCGCATCATCTGGGTGTTGATCTGGCCCGGTCTTCTCCTGATGGCGTTCACCATTCCCGATTGCCGACAGAGTCACCGGCGTGCCTGGTTTCCACTTACCTTCCTCATGGCCATCGTCTGGACCGGAGGCCTCTCCTACGTTAGCGTGTGGATGGTCACCGTCATTGGTGCGCGCGCCATATTACAGTCGGGCGTGACATTTCTAAATATAGGAAAATGGAAGGTTTACTTCGTGAGCGATTTTAAAAGTCAGGTCAAATAACTCAAGATGTTAAACGAGCTCAGCGGCCCACTAAGACACACAATCCGATTTCGGGCTCACTTGGGAAACCCAGACAGGGTGCCGAGTGTTTCAGGGGAGCTTGCCAGCTGGACGTAGATGCAATGAGTTCCTGCAGATCATTCAGAGATGTGCGATACAATGATGCGTTCAGGTTATGCACGATACTTCCGGGGGCCTTAGGGTGGCAGTCGTTGTTCGCTAAGTGAATGAGCCCCACAAGAAGGTATTTAAGCAAAACGTCGGTAGCCGGGAAAGGCTTCCCAGCAGGCTGTTTCTTTACTCAATATTAAATGGCAACTAGCTTGAAACATCAAATCTGCGAAACGGACCATATATGCTGTATGCCTCCCATGGGCCCATATAAATGGTTTTGGATACTTAAAACATCAGTCTACGTTCTGGGGAGGGCGTCACAAGAGCGCACGACATGAGCGCCGATGGCAGAGCGCAGCGACACGGAAGCGCGTGTCATTTGAGCGCGCATCACGACAGCGCTGAACAGCAGCTGCAGTCACTAAGGTGCCTTTCTCCGTGGCTGAACTTTCAAGTTTCGAACTCTCTTTTGTAGTAACTGGGTTGTTATACATTGGCTTATCATTTAGGCGACAGCCAGCACTGCACAATATGTAAGTGCAGGTTCACATTTTGTCATTAATGATAAGAACGAACGGATTGATTTCCAGCGCGTTCCGAATTCGACGTTTTCTCAACGTTTGCCAGAATTAAACATGACAAAGATCTAACACCCGCGAGCACGGTAGGCTCCTGTAGCCTTACTCTCAGTAATGATCTAAATGTTGAAACCCGGAAAGAAGCTAATCACCAACCCAATTTATTTTCGCCCATGACAACTAGAATTGTCTCAAAAACATAAGTAGTCACCAATAAAACAAATAAAAAAACAGCACTCTATAAGCGGCAGCAGTGACAACTGCGCGGTATGTACTGAGTTAGGATAGATAACCCGAACAAAATAATCAAAAATGGTGTGACTGCAGGCCGCTGCGTTCAACATGCATGTGCCACTTCGCCCAGCTTAATTTGCGTATTGATCCAATTAAATGACAACAAGCGTTCAAAATGCGACTCCCATTGCTATCAAAATTTCAGCTCCTAGAAAACATGTGCTTGAAGAACCAAATATAGATCATTCCCAAGGCGCACACATGCGCTCTCGAGACGCACGCTCTAATGACACGCGCTCTTGTGTCACGGCGCTCTCATGTCACGGCGCTCTGATGTCGCGCGCTCTCCCGTTAGCGCTCTATACTTCGTCTCAGCTCAGCACGGACTATTGTTAGCCGCGCGTGCTAAAAGCGCCGAGCTATTTGCTTTGGATGAAGCCTCGGCGGCTGCACGAGCGCTCGTGCAGCAGGTGCTCCAGTCAAGGCAGTCAAGGCTTGCCGCTGCACTTGCACAGCCCTCGCGGTTAGTCCACGCTAAGGTGAGACAAAAGGCGTTTATACTCCAACGTAACGTCGACGGGCGCGGCGTAACGCAGCGCGCAAAAGATTCTGATGGTCGCAGCTATCGAGTACCTGGTTGCCGCCAATGAAGGCGCGCGTTCTGCGTACGCTACGTTCACTGCGCTCAACGTCGGAGTATAAGCAGCCAAAGTCTTGTGTCGTGCGCTCTCGTGTTATACAGCCCTACGTTCCGCCAATTTACTGTGCTGGCACAATGTGTAACGTTTTCCTTTTAGCTAAATAATTAATTTCTCTTCGAATGAGCCATCTTAGAAATCGAAGCGCCAAGAATGTCCATACGTAATTATGAGCAAAAGGAGATTTTTTTCTCTTTATGCAGGGGACACGTTTGGTATTCCCGACACTATATCAGGAATCACGCTGCTTGCTGTGGGAACGAGCATGCCGGAAGCAATATCAAGCATCATCGTGGCGAAGCACGGTAAGATTCATGCGCGAGTGCCTAAACACTACCAGGGTTTGCGCTAAACGTTTGGTATAGAATTCGTAATATGATTTTGTTCAGCAAAGCGCGTGCCTTTCCAGTTCGACATAAGTTTATGGGCAGCTGAACGGATTCGTTGAAGGTTAGGTATTGTTGTGCTATTTATGTATCTGACGCATGTGTAACAAAGTACTCAAAAAAAGGTTTACTTTTATTCTAAAAAAACAAAAAAAAAACCTACGCATCGCTTTTGCTGACAGCACGTGATGGGGTACTCATTGTGATTTTTACACTACATTCAGTGAAGGATTTGGCGTAAAATAAACTTTTACTGGGAAAGCCGTGGTTCCGCGCAGGAAAAATGAGCAAGCAATGCACAAAGTTCCTCGTATGTTCACTGACCGTGTTTTCGAGTCAAAGCGAGTTCCATGCTTGATCATCTGCTATCAGTGCTTTGTAGATTGCAGTAGCTGTCCCTCCATAAAGAGTGAGATGAACGAGACGCACAGCCTTTCTTTTATAATGTATAGCTCACAGCCACCGATAGCAGTATTAGAAAATAAATTGATAAAAACGAAGATATTGAGACAAATAATACCGTTATATTAGGATATTTGTTTCGTCTTGTTTTCATGAATCGGATAATATCAGACAGAGTCCGGCTTCGACCAGTCGCACGCAGCCATTCGCTTTCTCTTAATGCGGCACGCTACGGTCGTCTTCATGTCACCGCAGCTTAAGAGATCAAAGCTTCTCGAAATAATGGAATATAATTAGTAATTCTCAATGAGGGGCAAGCAGGGCTCAAGCTACTAGAAAGGGCATCATGTATTTGCAACATCTGTCTCGATAAGCTCGTCTGGACTCCAATCTAGCGTCGAGGAGTAAGAGCTAACTTCAGTTCGTCATTCAAGCTGTAGTCAGTTCGCGTGCTGCAATGACTATATTCGCGACTCCAGCAAAACAAACGGCACCTAGCGGAAAAACACTGAACTGGCCGGAACAGGTCCTTTCGCGATTTCTGCTCGTGTCTTTTGGCTTCCGTTATTACATGTTGTCGGTGGTGTGCGTGATAGAACAGTTGTCCCGGTTATTCTGTCTTAACTGTGGTATCAGCTTGTTCCCAGGTTGTTCTGCACACGCAACCTACACAATCGATTGAGCCAAACATTCCGCGTTTATCGACGTTCATCGGCACCGTGGAAGGACAGTAGGCAGTTCTTTCATCGCTTCCTCAAAGATAGTCGAGCATTTGGAAGCTCGCTTACGCCAGAAAATCGCCGTAGGTTCGAAACGTGGAGGATAAAAAGCGAGGTAAACCATTTTGAATGCAATGCTCGCTCATGGATGCCCCAGCGTTGTGCGTAGAGCTGGCACATGGCACGGCACGACCTGTATTTGACCGCCATATTTGCCCGATAGTGGCGTCTCCTATAGGTCGCTGCAGACGCGAATATAAACGTTCGTCGATCGCAGGTCAGCCTTCTCGTTGTAGAGTATAAACAACACCCCTAGAATTATGAAAGCCGGTGCACTAGAAGTTTGACGTCATCACTGTGCGATCAAGTGCAGGCACAAATCGAGAACGAGTGCTGAGTCCGCTTTCTGCTGGGGTCGCGCGTCCAATCAATTCGTCGGGCTTGGGTTCTAATCGCTGATTTGGCACCATTCTAGCGTGATAACCTTGCGTGGAACTATGGGAGGTTGCCCTGGTATGAAACAATTTACTGCTTCGTTTGTGCTTACTCTCTCGCATATTTCAACATTCTTACAGGTCTGGGCAACATGGCAATCTGCAATCTTCTGGGGAGCAACGTATTCGACATCCTGTTCTGCCTGGGCGCTCCCTGGCTAGTCAAGGCGGCCTTCTTCTCTGCCGAGCACAAAGTGTTCTTCGACAGCGCTGGAGTTAGCTTCAACGCCGCCGTCTTGTTGACCCTCGTAGTCGTCCTTTACGTGTCGCTGCTGGGCTTCCGTTGGGAACTAGACTACAAAATCGGAATCCTCTGTCTGCTCCTTTACTCGTCGTATATCGTCGTGGCGTGTCTTTACGAGATGAATGTCTTCGGGGATGTCAATCCTTTCGTATGTTCCTGAACGGAATGCACGGAGCGTGCATTCAATTCAGAGCAGGAGTTCTGACCATTGTGCCCCTGTAGCGGGTAACTTGAAAACTAATTTCGCGGGGACAATAAGAGCATTAATTATTTGTGTGTGTTTTTGACGAAGCGCTCGACTGACGTAGCTGAGCGCTGCGACAACGGTCGGCTGGAGCTAGTGTTCGATCAGAGGATTGCCAATAGAACACGAATCCTAGTCGTACGATGACGCAGCACTCTTGTACAAGCTGCGCCCCGCGCTCACTTGACGCAGATGACGAAACGAATTCAGTCCACATATGTCCTGTGTTGGGTAGACACCGACTTTGTGGGAAACCAACTGGACCTAGTGCTCCCTAAAGTTGATTTCTAACTTCCCCGATACTCTGTTGTACAAGTAACGACAACGAATACGAATGACGAAGCACATTCCGCTGAAACGAAATGGTGTCTTTACGTTCAGTCTTCTGCTGTGCGCCGCCATTCGCTTTCTAAAACCTGCACCGTCACGCAGACGGCGCTTGAAAGAATGTCCCTAATTGTAGGAAGCACGAAGGGCTCCTCTTACCCTACTCCAAAACCCAATAAAACTTTTCGGCCATTTGGATTATGAAACAAGAAGTCTGACTGGAAATGTATTGGAAACCTGAAGTCCAGTTTGAAAACCTGAATGCCAGATCAGAATCGAGTAAGCTTTTTGTTCTATAATTCAGATAGCGAAACGTTATGTAGCGTTTCGGGGTAGGGTTATTTAGGTATTTTAGTTGGGTGTTCTCGCCACTACTACGTCTCATTTTGAGTCCGAGCGCAGCGAACGCTACAAGTTAATAGGGTCAATCAAGCAGTAACAAAAATGCAGCGTTACGGCATTCGTCACTTTTATTGTGTGTGAGCTATCAACGCAACTAAGCCAATCTAAAATTCCGCGATAAGAGCTCCCTACAAATAGCGACATTCTTTGAAGTGCCGACTGCGTGATGATGCAGGTTTTAGGAAGCGAATGGCGGCGCACAGCAGAAGTCTGAACTGAATGACGCCATTTTGTTCCAGCGAAATGTGCTGTGTCATTTGTATTGGCTGTTGTTGCTTGTAAAAAGAAGTATCAAGGGACCTTAAGCCAATCAGCCGCGGTGTGTGCTCCGTGATGTCGAGCTTTTAGTATGTGTTTGTGTACTTGTATTTGTATAGCCTTGACTACAATTGGAGGAATGATGAAAAGGTGTATATGCACTTTTAAGGCGTTTGTGAGTGAAGCCGTTTTTTACAATTTTACCCGATACCGCTTCTGGGGCACTTGCTTCATGCTATGTTTTGGAAAAGCAGCACGACCGTGTTATACAAAGAGCGTGATAGAACAAAACACTTTGTGCAGACATTTTTGTATCGTATAAATTTTGCATCTGTACTTACGAAAATTGTATGTAAAAGTTGACCAGATTTAATAGCAACTTTTTATGTGGTACAAGGGGAAAATAGGTTTAGACGTATGCTTTTCACTGCCTTTTGTTAATGTTCGTCGGTTCACGAATCTCTAATCAAAGTACTATAAAGAATATTTCACCGCTTGCGAGATGCCGCCTTACGTTTGATGTTGCTTATTGTCTATGTGTTTAGGGTTATGTCATTTAAAATTAGTATTGAAATATACAATCTTATCTTTGTTAAAAACGTATTGTAAAAATAAAGACCTTACTAGTTGCGCTTATTCTTGGGCTTGGCAATGAAAACTCCATTGAAATAAAATCTGCATGCAAGGTTGATCCGAGCGAAACGTTTTGTACCGGGTACGGTTTTACGAAAGACGAAAATCACCCACGAGGTGACTCATTGGTAACGTAATTAAAAGATATACTCTACCAGGTTTGGTATCGACGCTTAACCTTAGAAACCTGCTAAAACGCTGTCAAAAGAAATAAAAATAAACACGCGTGTAGCTCACCACAGAACCATAGACAGGGAAGAGTTTGGTCATCTATTGTCTATGCTGACCTCTTGCTGCCTCCTGACTCCTCCTACTGGAGTGACGTCGCACCCAGCAATTCACTAGCAACCGCTCAGCAACCACAGAGCAATGGGAGACGCCATGCGAACGACGCGCGCATGTCCGCTGTTACCGGACATATGTCTACGTTACCTAAGAAGAGTAACTAAATACCGTTACTTGTTATTCGCTCTAAAGTAACTAAATGCGTTACTCGTTACCGATTCTCAAAATGAACACGTTACTTTACCACAAAAGTAACGAGTTCATTTTCTCGTTACTTTGACGACTGCTTTTGTTTCATAGCTTATTATTCTTTTTTTTCAGTAGTCGTTGCACTTAAAGGCCGACAACCAGATCCGAGATTCTGCAAGGCAGAACATCCTCCTCACCATGGGAGAGGAGGAAAGAGGCAACGGTGGACACGGTAGAAGGGGGAGAGGAGGAAACGGGAGAAAAGGGGAAAGTGCGAACTGGTCGTCGCTCTTCAAGCAGTCGCTGCCTCTCGAAATTTTCATCAGTTATGTTTCCCGGCTTCCTTGAGAATATACGCTAAAGAGTTGTTTTATACTGACACGCTCGAAGGAACGGCAGTGCTGTGATTCAGGAAGGGCTGGTGAATCTGGGATTCCCTCTCTCTTTTTTTCTCTCTGCTTATAGACTTCGAAGTTGACAATGGGTTCTGTGCCTTCCCGCGTTGGCAACCTCCGGGTTTACATTAGGACTGTACACGCTTCTAGAAGGTTCAACCAACGAACCTTATTGTGTTCGCTGGGTGAAGGCCATTCCCAGCTGCAGAGTTCGACTGACGTGTTCAGCTATAAGCGTTGCTATGCTGTTATACTGTTGAGTTGTTTATCGGGTTGCCCATCTGCCTTTGTCGCAATAGACGCATACTCAGATGAGAATTAAACGAGGCTGTTTAAACGGTGTTGTACATGTTACTTCTCAAAGCTAACGAAATACCATTACCCGTTACTTGGCCTTCCAAGTCACCAAGTACGTTACTCGTGCCTTTGCTAAAAAAAGTAATTATATAGGTTTCTCGTTACCGAAAAGTGTAACTAGGTGGAAGTAACTAGTTGTGTACGCTCATGTCTGGCTGTTATCGATCCCACTCTGCACGCGCGCGCATGCAGATCCACATGTTGTTCCGTGTACGGACTTTCGTTTTTTAGGTTTTATGGTGAGAAAATGGTCGGATGTCAGGCAGTTGAATGCTCCTACCACAGCCGTCAAGGTCTTCGTTTTTATATAACCCTCGCCCTCTCTCTCCCCCACCCCTCCAAAGAAAAAAAAAAGAAGAGAAATTGTCAAAATGTACAGTCGCTGAAAATCAAGTGGACGCCCACAGCAGGTTCCCAAGTTTGAGAGGTAGGAAGCTTGTTTTGACTTGAAACTTTTATTTATAGAATAGAGCTGTCGTTAAAGTTGCCATCACACAGGTGCGGGTTTCTGAATAATGGTCCGCAGCTTCGATCTCCTAACACAAGTTCTTGAAGTAGCTGCCTGTCCATGAAGTTAGGATGGTGATCCTGCCCCGGTCAAGACCATAATGCGACTATTTGCAACGGGTGACAGGGACGCCTTATACTACACACTGAGCAGCATATTTTCCCTGACTTTCTTCCCAAACCACGAAGTGAATTAATTGGAGTCTTAATTGATAACTTCCAATAAATGCAATTTTACGGATGAAAAAGCGAGTTCGTTGATTTTTACCTCTGGTTAATTTTTATGTACTCATACGATGATGGATACTGGGATCTCAGTACTGCAGAAAGGTCGAATCAATTGAATTTAAATATATTATCTAAGAACAAGCGAGCTGACTATTTGCGGAGAGTCGTCTAACGCTGAGTTGCTCGAAGTTCGTTTAGTAAGCTTCCGGCTTCTTCGATGATGTTAAGCAAACAAGATCGCTGTCTCATTGATGAAAGTTCTCGATTAAGGCTCGTGGCAGGCAATCGCGGCTCGATCATCCCTTATAACGATCCTCGCCTCGAGCAAGCAATCTTACTTGACACGCTGACGGTATAATTGAGAGGAAATCACATTAAAAAGAAAAGTTCCGTATAACTAAGATCTCGGACGAATGCTTTAGCTCATTTTACATTCTAACGGACAATTTTCTTAGAAAACACGCCAGAAGATCTCGGGTGACAACGGCATCTTGTAATGCATTGACCACCTGTCTACGATCGCCGACCCGAAAATTCTAACGTAAGTTCGTTCGCTGCGAAGTAGATATTGCCGTCGTGTCCCGCTCAAAAACAAAAGGAATTAACTAAAGACTGAAAAATTGGTCGAGGTATGCTGCATACATTTTCATAGAACTACGTGTGGGCGGCACTCTCAAGCGCCGAGTCGCGCTTGAGAGTCGCGCGAGATGCCCGTGCCGCAGAGGACGCGAGGCTCGGCCGCTCAGCCGTTGTCCAGAGCGATGAGCGAAGTCGATTGTGGAATCACGGCTGCCGGAGCGGCGTCTATCGCCGTTTCAATCAGACAGGAGCGCGTCTCATTGAAGCTGAGTAAACGAACAAGCCAGCAGATAAGAAATTGTGGCAGAAACCACTATTGTTGGTTGATTATAAATCGCGATAGCATTCGTCTAGGACATCCTCAAGGACGACGTCTAATACGACGTCGAGGACGACGTCTCAGAGGTCGTCCTCTAGGGCAATTTCAAGGACGATATCCTGGACGACGTCGACGACGACGTCTAGAACGACCTCTATAGGGCGATTTTAAGAAAGATCTCTATGACGACCTCTAGGACGACCTCAAGGACGACGTCGAGGATGACGTCCTAGAGGACGACGTCAAAAACGACGTCTAGGACGACCCCTAGGATGACCTCAAGGAAGACGTCTAGGACGATTTCTAGAACGAAGTTGAAGACGACGTCAAGGTCGTCAGGTCCTTCGAAGAGGGTGCGAATGTGAAGGAGTGTGAGAATTTGAGCTGAAATGGTTTACTGCGCATACCTTCTGCGCAGTAGGAGGCCAGAAAGTCCAAGAAATCCAGGGGAAGGGTAGCTAAAGAATGCTATCTCATTAAAAGGACGCGCGTGCGCACTGCGCGGATCTCGGCAGCAGGCATGGCGCGCCGTCAGGAAGCGCGGCGATGCCAATTGGTCGGCGCTCCGGTGCTATCTGTGTGACGTCACTTCCGTGACAAAGCTTTTCGTGACATCGATCTCTCAACTTTGCGCCCCCTTCCAAGCGCGGAGACAAACGTAGTTCGACGTCGAAAATAAATAAATAAGAGGAACTGAGAAGTGAACGCGTCGTCTGCACGCGAAGAAAGGTCTCGCTGTTGGCCGGATAGCACGTGCGCGTACGCATGAACGATGAGAGGGAAAGAGAGAAGGTTAAACGACACTTCCTGTCTGAAGTCATCCCAAAAGGCAAGGAGTGCGTCATTTCGCTAAGTACGTCATAGATTCGGGCTGGCGTTTCAAATCAAGATTTCTAAAAAAGTCACGTTTTTCTCTTCTCTGCAACTACGTATTTTTCAAGCTTGATATCTTTAGGGCGATCCCCATAGGAATTGTTTTCAGTCGTTTGCCATAATAAACAAAATTTCCGATGTTGGGGTGGTCGGTAACGTTTTAAATCAAACGCAGAAAAAAATGCACCCGCTTTTCTTCAAAGAAATGCATTACCAGAAGTCAATCTTTGACTGGTTGCTGTCGGCTTCAATTTGCAACAGCACACTAGTGCCAGTTGAACCTCTATCGTACATTATAATAACTCTATGACTATGACGACACAATGGACGGGAGAAGGACAGTGATTGAGGACGGTAGAGGACAAACTAAAAATACGAAGACTAGCATGGGCGCCAAATTTAGCCGAGTTCTGCGCACTCATAAATATAGAATAGAAAGGCAGACATATACACCTTTTCCACAAGGGCGCAGCCATGTTGAATGTCGTCACTTCTGGTACGCGTTAAATCATCGTTTTGATCTCCCCACCCCGCTGGAAGGTGTTCACGAAAAATGCGTCATAGCCACGCATTCTTGTTTGGCCTCACCTATATTTTCTCCAAAATTCCTGGTTGAAATGTTTTATTATTTTTTCGTCTCGCATACCAGATATGGAACCCATGTGACTGAGAACGAAAGGAAAGGAAAAACGTGTATATGACTTCAAAATGGCTGATACGACTAATAGCCTGATATCATTGCCGTATCGTTGAACGACCTTGCGTATCATTGAAATAACATGGCATATTTTGTTATGATAATTTGAGGCGCGAAGTGATGGCTGTGCAATAGCGGCGGTCGAAATACGAGCCAATTAAAGTTGCCTTTGAAGTAAGTCATTTCTCTGTAACGTACATTAATGCTGACTAAGTTTTTTTTTATTTTTAGCAACATTTGTGTTCTTTGATAACTGAATAATGAACATGGCTGCATCAAGACATTATCAGTTTGATTCTTTCTGCCATAAAGTGGGATCTAATAGAAGATATCAACCGTCGCAAAAAAGACAAATATTATTAATATTATACTCCCTTATTCAATTCTCCACACCTTTCATTCAGCCAACCACTTATGTTTGTGAGGAGGCATTGAAAAAAATCGCGGAACAGTTTGTTAGGCTCGAACGGTGCCTAAATTTGACTGCTTTTGCTTATAAAACAGGCAATATAACTTAAAATAGTATATTTTGTATTCCAAGCGCTTTCATTTCATTTCATTTATTGGTACCTACAGGGCCCGAAGGGCATTACAGAGGGGTGGGACTATTACGTACAGCCGGCACGAATGAAACGCGAACAGTGGGGCATGGTTTTGCCAGATGCTGCACCACCTGAACCAGATGGAGCTGCAAGAAGATGGCCCTCCTGTCACCGGTTAGACTCTGCTCAGTGCATCCAAACCCTGGTGTATAGGTTCCAGGCGACTCGGCGCGTGTCGAAACCACGCGCTCCTTTGTTCGCATTTCATCCCGTGCCGACTGTACAAGTTAATAGAACACTCAAATCACGAATCAAGTTCTAGTAGTATGGATACAGCATTTTTAAAATCAACAGGATTAACAATTGTGGCGATGGATGTGGAAAGGTGATTCCAGTCAGCAGACGTACGAGGTATGAATGATCTGTAGTAGGTATTAGTGTGGCACTGTGGAATTTCGACTTTATGTATGTGATCATTGCGTGATGATATGTAGGATGGCTCCAGTAAGAGTTCAGTCTTAAGGATTGGGTTGTGAAAAAATATTTTCTGAAATAAACTTAATCGATAAAACTTTCGGCGTAAAGAAAGAGTTGGCAAGGATAGGCATTTTTTCATAGAGGTTACGCTTGATGTACGATGGTAATTAGAAAGAATGAAACGCACAGATCTATTCTGGACAGCTTCCAAGGCGCCGACAAGGCTCTCAGTGTTAGGATCCCAAACAGCAGAAGCGTACTCAAGTTTTGGCCGGACTAGTGTTTTATAGAAAAAGAGTTTCAAAGTCGAAGGAGTCTGGAAAAAATTACGTTTTAGATAGCCAAGCATGCGGTTGGCATTGGAAATGACGTGGTGAACATGCGATTCCCATGAGAGGTTAGATGTGATGTGAACGCCCAGATATTTGTAAGTGTCAACCCGCTCTAAAGTCATATTATTAAGGATATAGGAAGGAGGATCGTTAACTCGCCTGGAAATTATCATGTGTTTACATTTGTCAACATTTAATGACATGTGCCAAGTGTCACACCAACTTGATATGGAATCGAGATCATTTTGAAGAAGTAAGATGTCAGAACTGTTAACGATTTCGCGGTATACAACACAATCATCTGCAAATAAACAAATAGAAGAGTTGACATTCAATGGTAAGTCATTAATGTAAATGAGAAAGAGAAGAGGGCCAAGCACAGATCCCTGAGGTACTCCGGACGTTACTGAAACTTTGGACGAGTCGGTATTATTACAATTTACAAACTGTGAACGATTAGTCAGAAATGAGCGAATCCACGAAAGTACATGATGTTCAATGTTAAGTTTGTGAAGCTTAAGAAGAAGAAGTTTATGAGAGACCCTGTCAAACGCCTTGGAGAAGTCCAGAAAAACACTGTCAATTCGTGAACCACGATCTAGAACCTGATGGAAATCATTTGTTAGTCTTACAAGTTGTGTCTCGCATGAAAACGATTTCCTAAAACCGTGTTGGTTAACGTTGAAGAATGAATTAGATTCAAGAAAATTAACCAGATTAGAATAAATTATATGTTCCATTGTTTTACAACAAATACTTGTGAGTGAAATGGGTCTAAAGTTAGAAGGGGAATGTTTGTCTCCAGTCTTGTGTAGTGGAATCACCCTTCCAGTTTTCCAGTCGTCTGGAAGCTGACCTAGTGAAAGAGATTGCTCAAATAGTTTAGACAAAATGATTGATGTATATTCTTTCGTATTCTTTAGAAACTTTGAATTAATATTGTCAACACCAGACGACGATGATTGTTTAGTTGACTCTATAATTTTTAAAATGCCATTCACATCAATGACAATTGGATTCATGGGAAAAAAGTCATATGAAGGATATGATGGACAAAATGGATCAGTAACATTATTAAATACACTAGAAAACATGTCATTGAGAATAGTCGAACACAATGAATCGGGAATCATTTCACCGGACTCATTTTTAAGTGAAAGGGAACGCTCAACACTGGGATTCATTACACTCCAAAATTGTTTAGGATTATTGATTAGCATAGATGGGAGGCACTCATTAAAAAAGTAATATTTAGTCTCCCTGACTGCTTTTTGTATTCATTGGCTGCGAGATTATAACGTTGCCAGTATTTCTTTATAAAGAAAACCTAAATAGGATGAAATGGCTTTTTTGTCTTCCTCTGTCTGCCCCTTCATTCTGTGAAGAAATCATCGCCTGTTAGCTGTTTGGGGCACAGTAAGCACGACTTGATTGATTGATTGAGTGAAGATTAATAAAACACGTGGTTAACTTATCGTGTACAAAGCGCTCGAAACGTGCTATACCGTGGTGACATTGAGAAAAATCCTCCTAGCACCAAAATACAACTTCAGGCGACAAGAGGGTCTTGATTAAAATTGGGATATTATAAGTAAGACGAGGAAAATCCGAGGTTTTTACAATATATTTTGGTTTCACGGATTTATAAAATTATAGTCGTACTTTCTTATTCTCATGCCGAAATTTAAACTCTTTTGTTTCGTTTTTAAAAGAGACGACTCCTCACAGCGCACTGGCTTCTTGCAGTTCTGCAATTCTTCTCAAAGCTCGTATGTCTCCGGAGAAAGGATTGTCCCCTTTCAGTTCTACGGTCTATTTAACCCGATCCGCGCGACCGGACCATTCCTTCAAAGTCTGGATAATACCTTTAACTTTTCTTTGAGATGAAGACCGTCGGAATTCAAACAGTAAAATACCAACAACCATATCATGCTGATAGAACTGTTTCACGAAAAACGATTGCAAAGTACGAAACTAACAAGAAAAAGTGAGCAACAACAAAATATCCCGATTTCAAAGCCCCAAGTTCTTAAAGACGCGATGTCAACGTATACCGTATATATATGATCGATGAACGTCCAATTAAGCTACGAAAAGTCTGGGACGTCTTGTTTTCGTGTCAGTGAAACCTACGCTGACGACGACATCGAGCGGTCGACCGAAAATTTGAGAGAGTTTGTGCTCCAAAGAACGATTAAACTTTGTCTGCCTTAATTGCGCATCAATCCGTATAGTTCTGTGAAGCGCTGGCGTCATCGTCTTGCCCTCGTAGATGGGTGCCAGGCAATGATTTCTAAAGGTCGAAAAATAAATCCCAGTATCTAGATCAGGATCGAACTGAATAATAATTGATTAAATTTGGTTTCCGTGCTTTCGGTATATAGTACTAATGAATCCCCCAAAAAACTAAACGCAGAGCCATTTTCTCAAAATCGGAGAAAACCGAAAATCTCTGAATTGGAGCTGTCCTTGAATGAGAAATATTTACGCTTCACTGAAAGAAATGATTATCTCTACACGCGTTTTCACCTCAAAAAAAAAGAAAAAAAAGATTCGTTTATTGTTTATACGCCGCGCGAAGCAGTTCTCAAAAGATTTGGTTGTCCAAAAAGAAGCAATGCTTTGGGGTTTGAAACGTGTACATCTTGATAAGATAACATATATCTGATCTAAACTATACTAACGTATACCTTAATTCTCTACATAAAGGGGGAAATTAGTCCACTCTGAACAGTCCGGGAGAATGCTTCTTCCTTCAGTAACCATAACCCTTATCTCGTTTTCTACCTAATCGACGCCGGGACGTTTTCGAATGGTGAATTCCAGTAATATAACCGGAGCGCTTTTCGAAATGCGCGAGGGAGACGAAAATCCGCTCCGTTGGACCCGCGCCAAATCGACGAGTGGAAGATTCATTTTCATTCATTTTTTCATTTATTTATTTTCTGTGCTCATGAACAGCTTGACGCCTTAGTAATGATGCACAACAAAATGTTCACAGGTGAGTTACAAAAGTCTTAAAAGCTACGAAATTTGGGTTAAAAACATCAATATTTGCTCCCCTGAGGGTATTGTAGAAATGTTGAATACGGGTCATGGGACTCGTTTGGATGATGTGATTAACATGGGAAAGTTGGAGAAACCCGCAAAACTCGACTCGGAACGTGAATATTAATAGCAGAGGTGAGATCTGGGCAATCAATCAAGATGGACTCGAACTTTTGGAGTGGCCCGTCGAAGACGGCCTGCCGCGTTCGAAATGATCGCTGCTATAACTTGACAGGCCGACCAATGCCTCAGCCGACTGAGCTTTCGGACGACCAGTCAGTACCGTCACTGTTCAGCCGCGGGAGCAACACGTGGCACAGGCCGGGCGCATTATCCGTGCCATGGAGCCAGGGGCGTATCCAGAACTCCGTCTTGGGGGGGGGGGAGGCGGAAAATTTTTAAGGATACTATTCTCCCATGCTTTCTGTGCACCGGCAAGTCCACCCATGTCAAATTGCGCTTCGAGAAGGGGGAGGGGGGGGGTCGACTTCTGTTTGGGGGGGGTGGCCGCCCGCCGTCGTCCCCCCCCTCCCCCTTGGATCCGCCACTGCACGGAGCCGATGTCACACATACGCAGTTTTGACGTGACTTCACTTCCCCTATTTCCGCGCCCGGCGGCCGCCATCACCAGGTAAAGAGAAGCAGACACGGACGGCGCCGCCGCCCGTGCGCCGCTCGATGGTGACTATCGCCACGGCGTGTGTATTGTGCACAGCATCTATACGTACATGACTAAAGCACAACGTTTCCATCCGGAAATGTAGGATCACCGAAGTGAACACTTTAACTCGAAAGGTTCATGAAATGCATTATGCAAACCGGCAAGGCTCGGAAAGGGCGGAGGTTGTTAACCGCGTTCGTAGCGCTGGACGGGCACCCAGTCGGGGCTTATGTCCGTGGGAGTCGAACGTTCGCCCGTATACATTAAAATATGTGACTGTATACTTGAGGCATTAAAAGTCGCGGCATCTGAGCTGTACAAACTCGCTGCCCCTGCCGAAACACTATAAACACAAGTCGTTTTGAACACCACAGAGATAAGGAAGCTTGGCGACAAAGGTGAACGCGAAGAGAGCAGCAGCGACTGTGTCCGTAATCTAGCATGTGTCAGTCCCTGCAGCGTGACACTACCAGATACTGTAAGCCGCCTTAGCCGCGATGGCAAAACGCTACAGAGCACGAACGTAATGTTTCAGCAATTCATATATTACGGATGACACCTGTACTCCTTACCGGTAATGAAGCAACGGCCACAGGCACGGTCGTTGTTGAGGTTCTTCAAATCTTTCCGATGTGTGCGAGCAAGTGAAAAGCTCCGGTGTTCCTCGGACAGGAGTTTTGCGCGCTCAAAGTGTCGGTTTATCACTTTCGGCAAAAAATGTAACTTTAAATTTAGCATTGTGTTTCTCTCATTTGGCGAAGGACTTGCTTCAACTACGGCAACCGAACATCGCGCACATCGGCATTGCTGAACCACTGTGACCGCATAGTGCACATAACACGGAAACACGAAAGAAAGAAACGCGATCCGAAAATGTTACAGCAGTGGCCAGCGTTGCCAGGGGGCGTGAAACCGAAACCATGTCAGTACCTGGTGATGGCGGCAAACATATCCCACAAGCCCCGGCAGTGACGTTCGTGAAAACTAAGTATAGCGATACGTCCGCTTTCGCCACCGTTACAAACCGCCATACCTTTCGGCCGCTTCGGAACGGTGGGGAAGGCACAGAGATCGCCACCGGTGGAGCTGATTGCATGGTAAGACTTTATTAAACACAAAGAGGTAGCAAAACCATAACCCTTGCACGGTCGTTGCCTTAGTCTGTTGCTTTATTGCACAAGAAAACGCCGGTGGTATGCATGGTACAAAGGTAAACAATCAGATGAGGCAAAATGAACACGCCTAATATCCGTCCGATTCCTTCTGGTTGTTCTGTCGTCGCTCTTCTTGTTTATCCTCTCAGGAAACGCCAGCGCTTACGATTTGCCACGCTCGGTGCCGCGTCTGTACCCGCTGACTATGCGAGGTCGTACGAGAAGCCCAAAACAACCGACCTGACCAGACCGGACATTCTTTACTAGTGATGAGCATGCGCAGTGGTGAGCTGCGGTCGATTTCCGGGCAGATTTCTCGAAGTTGACGGGGCGCTTTCGGCGTGGTCGGAAGCGCCCATGCAGCTTGCGTTGCCACAAATCTGCGTGCGGAAGATGGCCACCTCGAGCCCGATCTGCCAGCGGAAGATGCGCGCTCCAAAACGGGTGCTTTTGGAGCGCTACAAATCTGCGAGCAGAAGACTACTTCCATAAATTCCCGCGTGCATACATGCGGCGATGCAGTCTGGGAACTAGTTGGCCAGGGAGGAGAGTGGCATGGTTTCGGCTTTGAACGACACATCGACAAGAGATCATAAACAGAGTGGGACTATTAACAGCCGTTATATCATGCTTCCTGGTCCTGAGCGCATCGTTTTTCGTCTCTAAACTAACCTAAATGGCCAGACCTTGAAGCTTTAGCAGAAGCCCGAACCATACTTAAAGTTTTGTTTTGACACATGCTTGTATTTTTGTACTCGAGCCGTTCTGTTAGCGTTTCGAGGTATGTAGACGAGCCAGTGTTGGGAATCTCGACGCTGCGAAGCTCGGGGATTTTGCTTGTGTACGAGTCAACACGCTGTGACAACCATTAAATACGCGTACACCAAGCTCGCAACTTTACATTAATGTTGCTGGTCAGAAAGTTTGTTACTTGTTTTGTGCGTCCATTGACGAAGTATACCGTTTTGGGATTACTTTTTTCTTAATACGCCTCAGTACGCGAGGTAAAACTGGAGCCCATTGAAAAGCTAAAATCAAACATTTCTCGTCTCTTATCTGTACTAACCCGCAGCACTGCATGAAGTGAAATCCCCACCCGCTTGCATTCTACGAATTCAATAGCGCGTATGCACATAAAGTTACCCCTGCAATCATGTAGGTATTCGCACATACACACCGTTTTAAGAAAGCAACACACGAGCACTTGCGTGAAGAATGTTGCACCGTTCGCAGGGCGGCACGTATACTAGCGTGAGCCACTATGCGATACGCCGAACGAAACAAAGGGTTCGAAGCGCATTTTAGGGTTGCGTAATGGCCATAATATTTGTTATGTGCCTGCTTTCTTTTTGACTGAGTATGCCGATATAATTTCAGACACACCGTTCAGAGAGATCTTGGGCGTCGGTAAAAGCTCGTTTAAGAACGCTTAGCGAGGAGTAGGGACGCTTGTTAGGGCCTCCGTCGTGAGCTAGCCGATCTCAGCGTTTGCGAACTTCATCTCCAACCAGCATAAAAGTTGATTGGGAGATATATGATGACACGAGGAACACTTCATAGTAACATTTGTTCAGTAGTGAGGTCGAATTTATTGCGTTTCCCTAAAAGTTAATGCGCCAACGTTGGGCTCAACTTTGAGACTCCTGGGATGCGGCTTGTTTTTTGCCCAATGAAGTAACAAGAAGCGGACATTTGGCAAACAAAATACGTGTAGGGCTCAAAGTGACAAAATTGTAATTCTGGTTTACTGGTACTAGACATTGATTATTGAAATTTAGCTCAAAGATGCAATCGTGGGGTGAGGTCTACGTCTTACTACGTCTGCATACGCACGCTCAATATCCGGCATGTCGGGAACCTAGAAAAGTGTCCCGTCTTCCTTCTGGTATCGCTCGAAAATAGAGAATTGTACATTCGTGAGAAGTGAGATAGCCGAAAACGCAAGCAGCGTATTCGGTCGCGGCGTGATAGCATGAACTGAAGCTGCTCAATCGAAACCGAAACTGAGTGGCCAACTAGATCCTAGAGTTTACTGCGTGGTTTTTTTCCTAGATGGCGCGCTTCGAATTTTGGAAGAAGTCAACTTCTATAAGCAGACGTGTCAGCCGCATGTTCTCTGAATGTTAAAAACTTCTACGCCAGTGTCCCTTTTTTTTTTTCTCGACTTCAAAGATTGACAGCGAAACACGCCGCATCTGTGGATGGATGTGCGGAACGTAAGTTGGTCTGCTTGCGCAGGGGTTGCGGTGACTTCAGAATGCCGAGTCTCTGATTGGCTCTGATCGAAGCGATAGCGGTAGACATCAAGGCAGCTTGCTTTGAGGTCTACCCACTACCCTTCAATCAGAGCCAATCAGAGATCTGGCGTAGTTCTGACGTCACCTCAACCCCTGCGCAACAAGCAGACGAAATTGCGCTCCGCATAGGAGCAAATGGGGAAGTCATAATTACAACATAATACCCCTTGAGCAGAGGAATAAACATGACTCGTGGCTCATTGTATTTTTTACGGCGCAAGACGCTGCTCACGGTTACAACACATGGCTTTATAGCGCCGGGGATTGAGGCTTCCTATTTTGAGTTCAAGAAAATATTGCGCCACAACCGTTCCCAGATAAACCCGAACAAGCAAAGATAACGGCCGAAGACACTCTTGTCTTATCCAGTGAAAGTTGCTTGCAGCGTAATCTTACGGAAGCCTTTGGCCTAACGCGTTCCTATCTTTCTTCAGCCGTTTACTTGGTACTTCTTTCTGGGAAGTTGGAAGGTAAGCCGCCCCTCTATTCCTCCTCTGTAGGCCTGAAATGGCAGAAGCTAGTGTACAAAGCATGTACCTGAGATTTGGAAAAGAGATATTAGAAAACATCCGCAAAAGTACTCTTCTCTTGAGATACCGCATTTTTGTAATGAATGCTTGGTTGTTTAATAATAGTTTATTTTTTTATGGATTTTCTGAGTCCCATTCTGCCTTTAAAAATACTATAAAGCAATTTATTTGTGCTCTCTGAGCTCGGTTTAAAGCTGATTCTCGATGGTGATCACAAATTACATTATTACACAGACCACAGCGCACTATAGTGAACAACACTCACTCCTTTCACACGAAAAATTCAAACAAACCGCGCTGACTGACAACTCTTTTTATATAACTTTGTCTTCTTCAACCTCTAGCAAGACCGAATTTCCCAAATCACGCGCTCCGATCTCCTAGATGCCTAAGATTTTTCTCTTTTTCTGTCAGGTGTAAAGAAGGTGTATTAATACAGTTGTTAGAATTCCTGGCGATATGTACTGCTTCGATAATTTCTCGAGTTAACCGGTTACTGTTCCTACCTAAAATTGTACAGGATGGCAGGTGAACGACGCACCCACAGTCACGGCAGTGTATGCCTAGATGCCCTGAGTTGGCTCTGGTGCTGTTAGTTTTGAGTTCACGGAGCCTATCATTAAGGCATCGTCCGGTCTGACCAATGTACACTTTTCCGCACGAAAGGGGAAAATGAGTACACCACTTGATCGGCACACTTAACGAACCTGTTCTGATGGTTTTGGTGCAGCATACTGTTTGCTTGGCAACTCGGTGTAAACAAGTCAACTCGCCTGATTCCCACCGAACAGTATGCTGCACCAAAAACCATCAGAACAGGTTCGTTAAGTGTGCCGATCAAGTGGTGTACTCATTTCCCCTTTCGTGCGGGAAAGTGTACATTGGTCAGACCGGACGATGCCTTAATGATAGACTCCGTGAACACAAAACTAACAGCACCAGAGCCAACTCAGGGCATCTAGGCATACACTGCCGTGATTGTGGGTGCGTCGTTCACCTGCCATCCTGTACAATTTTAGGTAGGAACAGTAACCAGTTAACTCGAGAAATTATCGAAGCAGAACCTATCGCCAGGAATTCTAACTGTATTATACTTTGTTTCAGCTTGGGTCCAGACGCAGCCGATGCTAGAAGCGCGAGCTCCGGGCTTCCAGCGTCCCTGCCAAGCACGCGCGCCCGTGCAGTGGCCGGCACTGTTCAGGGCCACACGCTCGTGCTTGTAGCATCGGCTGCGTCTGGACCCAAGCTGAAACGAAGCATATCTACACCTTCTTTACACCTGACAGAAAAAGAGAAAAAAATCTTAGGCATCTAGGAGATCGGAGCGCGTGATTTGGGAAATTCGGTCTTGCTAGAGGTTGAAGAAGACAAAGTTATATAAAAAGAGTTGTCAGTCAGCGCGGTTTGTTTGAATTTTTCCGTGTGAAAGGAGTGAGTGTTGTTCGCTATAGTGCGCTGTGGTCTGTGTAATAATGTGCAACCAACTCGCCCAAGCTGCCACGTTAACACAAATTACAGTAGCTTTAGTAGCAAACTTATACGGTACTCATTGAAAGTAATCAAATGACTTGTAATCAATTACTTTTTGGAGTAATTTCGGAAACAAGGGTGACCTGACATCGTTTGGAAGTACTAAAATTTATTGTAACCGTTACCATATTTCTTTCCCTTTCCTAATTCCGCTTTTTGTTTGTACAAATTTCCTACCGAGGAATTCTCGAACCAGACTCTGACAGGATGATGTTTTACCAAAATTGGTGGATTAAGAACATAAGTAGTTTCCAGTTCAGTGATTCTGATCCAATAAAGGACAACACAAAAAACCCGTCTTCAATGCGGCAGAAAAATCAGTTGTCTTAAAAATGCTGAAGTCTGAAGTAATCAGAACATTAACGGTTACATTTTTAAGTAACGGGAATTTACTTTTCTTATCAGGTAATCGAGAAATCTAAATTAATACTTTTTAACCAAGATTAATTGCAACTGTAACCGAGAACATTTTTGGAGTAACGTGTACAGGACTGTTTAATAGGCACCGCGATTAGATGGCGTTTGGTTATCGCGATTTTCTTTTAACACTGACAGGGTATTTAGGCTCGCCGACGTTTTTAGTTGCACGTGACGTATGAGAGCCCAACTACCCAGAACAGAATTTGCGGCTCGAAATTCGGTTTCTTTCCGCCCGAAAACCGCCGATCAAGAACTGGCCGGTTTGAGTCGCGCTCACTCTCTTTTCCGTGGTCACGGGCCGTTTTCTGAGGTTTAGACACAACCACCAAATTCAATCCAAGTCGTTGGTCATTGAAGGCACACACTCAACGTTAAAATAAAAAAAACAAAAACTATGAAACTCATTTTTTGGGGCTTCTAAAAAGCTGCAAATAGGTTGATTGAAAAAAAATGTTGCAGAGAGGACCGGAAGCATTCTGTGCGTTCATTGCGTAATTCTCAACATGGCGTCGTTTCGCGTATCGTGGGACTCGCGCGGACGGCGATGGCAGCGGACGACGGGCGTGGAACCTCTACTTCAGAACTGTCGTTCGCGGTACCGGCGAATTCTGTGTTTTCTTTTTTAAATGGAAAGAAAAAGTTTGGACCAAATCAAAAGAATTGATATTCATCCCGTACGACGCGCCCGACCACCAAGCCGATTTGCACGAAGGCGTCGCCGAGCCGTCGCCCCTTCTCGTGGCTCAAGACATCGTTCGCGCAAACGTCAAGCACGAAGTGCGAATTCGAGTTGCATACGTACGATTTATTTATATGCACGCGTACGATTTATTTACTAGGTGCGAATATGGCGAATGCGTAGTGCTGCCCGACTTCAACCCGGGAGTGCTTTTGTTGGAGGAAAATCGGCAGCAAACTTTCGAACCTACAGTTGACCGGCTGCATTATTACTAACGAAAGAGTTTCCCAGTAGCTCAGTGGGAAATGTCCGCTTTACACGCGGCGGAAGCAGGTTCGATACCTGTGTGGGCGTACCGATTTGTTTTTCCAGACATTTTGCAATATTTACTTTTCTTTTTTACAATTATCACTGAAAACAACAAATGCTGTGGACGAAACGTCGCTGAACTAAATGGTATGGGATTTTCTTTTTGACACCTGCGAACTCAATGTAATCACTTTCCTCAAAATGCAAGGAACATATAAATCGCGTAGCGTCCGCTTTCCGAGGTGCCCATAAATGTTCTACAGGAATGGCGACCCGATCCCGTTGATCTTTCGGAAACTTGTGCAGACTCTGCCGCGTAATGCCACTTTTTTCGGACGCAGGACATGGGAGGCAGCTCTTCACGCAACATATTGGTGGTATTCTTTTCGGAGTCAATCACGGAAATTCACCACGGGCACTCACTGCTCATCTCAAACTCTTTAATGTACAAAACAATTAATCTTGAACTGCAGAACAGCGAGCCGAACAAACATAACTGCAAAGGAATCGCACGGCAAACGGTTCCCCGCCACACATGTCGTCTGCTGCGCCCACCCAAAAAAAAAAAGAAAAAAAAATGGAGGGAAAAAAAACGCACGGTCGAGTTGGCCACGTGACTTCCGCCACTCACTCTCTCCTCTCCACTTCTCCGACCTCCGTGCGCGGGTATCTGTTTCGGTTTCGAGCAGTTGCGTTTTTTGGCTTTATTAAAAACATAAGTGACCCTGTTGCAAAATATTAATGAGGTAGTTTTCCGACACCATAATAAATCGCCTGGCAAAAAATGCCAATATTTTTTTGGGGGTGTCAGAGTCCTTTAAGTTGCCAAATTTGTCACTGGACGGTAAAGGAGAGACCCACGGTTATGACAACAAACTGTCTGGTGGAAGGTGTAAGAAAATAGCCAGTCATGTTTTGTCAAGCCAAACAAATAAAACGAAGCATTTGGTGCTTTGCACGAAATCGTATTGTTCCTAAAAGTTATGCCAGTTATCGTTCTTGACACCTAATGTAAAGCGCAATTAGGTTCCATTGAAAACAGTGTGACTACGTTTCACTCTTGGTTATGAGGGTTTACGTCGGACTACTGCGGAGTTACCACACAGAGCAACACCTGTCGTATCTCGACGTGAGTGTTTGCAGCGTAGTAAAAAAGTGGTCGGACGCTTCCATGTGGATAGATGTACTAGTTAACACCAAGTCATAAGGGTATATCCTCAGAGGGAGAGGTCACCATGGGAACAATGAAGATAGACCATATGATGAAGGCAGTACACATTGTGGTGCAAAATAACATTTCTGAATATTAACCATGTTGAATTAACCTGAGACTGGGGTAGAGAAGAAACATCAAAACGTAGAAGGGAAAGAAAATAGACAGGACGACGTCTCAAACTCAGCTAACTGGTTTATTTAGTCCACCTCCTTATATAGTCACAATCTCAAGGTCATTTCCACCAACACAAAACGAAAAAGGTACGAAGTCTAAACAGTTCAAGCGCCACAGTCTTCACCACACAATGCAAAAACGTTGACAACCTTTACAGGTCGATGCGATAAGGCAACATCCATTGACCTTCAAACTTAAACAAAAGGATCAGTTCATACTTCTGAATCATCCTTCGCCCTCTCCACATAAAAAAAACAAAAACGCACACATTGAAACGGTAGTTGGGCTAAACACTTAAGAACCACACAAAGCAAAAAAAAACACACACAAGCAAGTTGCACTTCAAACGACATAACAAAAAAAAGAATTACATTTTTAGAAAGTTTTTTGAATTGCTTCCAAACTGGAGTGAAGCCTGACTTATGCAGTTGCCTAGAGACTTTATCCGCACTGTCTCCCTTACCACTCTCTTTACATCGTTCCTCTCTTTGTGTATTATTTCCGTCTCCGACCAGAGCGCCGTGCAGTTGTTACATTCATGAATATGTTTTGCTATTTCCGAGTTTTGTGCATTGTTCTTTACATTTCTTTTATGTTCGTTTAATCTATCATTAATGCATCGTGACGTCTGTCCTACATACTTAAATCCACAATCCAATGGTATCTCATACACAACACCAGTCCCGCAAGATACCGACTTTTCCCGATGAGCTTTTTTGCACTCACTCACACTTGTTTGAAATGGCGTCAGTTTACTTAATCTAAAATCTGAACTAAAGACCGTGTCTACTCCAAACTGCCTCGCACATGCCTTCAGGTTGTGAGAAATGTCATGATAATAAGGGATTACAGCAAAACGGTTCCTTGACTTCTCATCGGTTTCTTTCCTGCCTTTAATAAACAATTCTAATTGCCTTTTTATAAAACTGTCATCATAACCTACACTAATTAACCTTTTCCACTGTCTTTCTACTGATTCAGTGATATGATGAACACAGGACCTTTCTAACGCGTTCCTGACCAATGACTTTACAATCCCCGCCTTTACGGTCTTCGAATGACAACTCATTCGTGGCAAAACCGGTTTCGAGTTTTCTTTGCCATATTCCCAACATAGCCCTCGATTCACGTGAATACGTAAATCGAGAAACTGCAGAACATCATCTTCCGGTTTTTCCACTGTAAACTTTAACTCTGGAGCCGTTGACCTTATCACACCTTCCATGGTTTCTGCTAGACCTTCCGTAAACGTGCATATTAAGATGTCATCTACATATCTTCGCACTATTGCCGTACCCGGGGACAACTCCTGTAGATTTTCGTGCACGGCCCGATCCAAAGAGTTCAAGTAAACTTCTGCTAAAATTGGTGCGACTGACGACCCTATACACACACCTTCTTTTTGTATATACTTTCTTCCTTCGTACTCTACTACCGTTGACTTCAGATAAAACTCCAAAATTGTTAAGAAACTTTCTACCGATATGCCTGAGCCCGATTGGAACTTAACGAGATTCAGCTCCAATGCCTCCCTCACTCTCTGCATTAACCGGGTATTTTCTAGGGAATAATACAAGTCCTTAATGTCCATTGATAGCACTGAACAACGCCTCCCATGATGAATCTCCAAACTGTCAATCAATTCATTTGAATTTCTAAGTGATAATGAATTTTCTAAGCATGCATAACCCAACCCCTTTTGTAGAAACTTTGATACCACTTTCTGCCATGTCCCACTCTCATTGATGACCACACGAAGGGGCATTTCAGGCTTATGGTCTTTTAGGAAAAACTTGATGCCTAATGTTGGATTCATTGCACTTGTGATACATTTCGCTACATCCTTCAATTCATCCTCATTCAGTACTGCACAGATATTTCTTTTCAACTTTCCAATGTTCCCTACCCATTCCGAAAACAAGGTATCCATTGCCGTTTCTGTTTTTTTCTTGAATACTGGCATAGGTAAGACTGCAAACCGTCCGGACTTATCTGTTTCTAACAACTTTAAGGACTTCGTTTGCAACTCCCTCTTAACCGCATTGACTTCTCTGAAATTTCTTTTGTCTTTTGGGTACGATACATCCATTACTTTTTCCATCCTACTGATTGCATGATCTATGAAAGCTACCTTTTCTTCTGGGTTAACCATCCTGGCTACTGTATGAATGGAAGACAACACGTCAATCCTCGAAGGCTTCAAATTCAGACAACACTTCGGTCCCTTAGCTAAAACTTCCTCCGTCTTAGGTGATAATGCTTCGCCACATGGATTCACAACAGACTGCCGGGGCTCACTCCATACAACAGATCGAAACCACGAATTCGGACTTGAATTAACACGAGACCTCAAGTCTTTGATACTGTCTAGGACATGCCTGCGCTTCACATTCCATAGTCGGTCAAACAGAGTTCTTCTGGTGCTGCTCCATTGCTGGTACTCACGGTAGTGCTTGAAATTGTCTCCCAGGAGAAGTAGCCAAAGTCTGTCACAGGCACCTCGGATGTCCTGGATCCTCCTGGTGGCGCCGTTCCGGTAGGCCTTGATGATCTTTTTCTTTGCATACCACGGAATACTCGATGAGGACAGATGTTTGAAGTGCTCCGGATCCACGAAATTCTTGCGAAGACAGATGCCGAAGAAGGCCACATCTGCTTCTAACTCTGCCAGTCGACGTCCCAGTTTGTCCTAAACCGCGAAGGCTTGGAAAATTAGCGTGTTTGCCGGTGGTGACAACGTTGGACCATAAGAAAAGGGGACCAAGCCTGCTTCTGGGATGATCATAGAAAAAATCGTAAGGGTGCAGGCGAGCTGGTGAATATTAACCATGTTGAATTAACCTGAGACTGGGGTAGAGAAGAAACATCAAAACGTAGAAGGGAAAGCAAGAAAGCGAGGATTGACGTGTTGTCTTCCATTCATACAGTAGCCAGGATGGTTAACCCAGAAGAAAGGTAGCTTTCATAGATCATGCAATCAGTAGGATGGAAAAGTAATGGATGTATCGTACCCAAAAGACAAAAGAAATTTCACAGAAGTCAATGCGGTTAAGAGGAGTTGCAAACGAAGTCCTTAAGGTTGTTAGAAACAGATAAGTCCGGACGGTTTGCAGCCTTACCTATGCCAGTATTCAAGAAAAACAGAAACGGCAATGGATACCTTGTTTTCGGAATGGGTAGGGAACATTGGAAAGTTGAAAAGAAATATCTGTGCAGTACTGAATGAGGATGAATTGAAGGATGTAGCGAAATGTATCACAAGTGCAATGAATCCAACATTAGGCATCAAGTTTTTTCTAAAAGACCATAAGCCTGAAATGCCCCTTCGTGTGGTCATCAATGAGAGTGGGACATGGCAGAAAGTGGTATCAAAGTTTCTACAAAAGGGGTTGGGTTATGCATGCTTAGAAAATTCATTATCACTTAGAAATTCAAATGAATTGATTGACAGTTTGGAGATTCATCATGGGAGGCGTTGTTCAGTGCTATCAATGGACATTAAGGACTTGTATTATTCCCTAGAAAATACCCGGTTAATGCAGAGAGTGAGGGAGGCATTGGAGCTGAATCTCGTTAAGTTCCAATCGGGCTCAGGCATATCGGTAGAAAGTTTCTTAACAATTTTGGAGTTTTATCTGAAGTCAACGGTAGTAGAGTACGAAGGAAGAAAGTATATACAAAAAGAAGGTGTGTGTATAGGGTCGTCAGTCGCACCAATTTTAGCAGAAGTTTACTTGAACTCTTTGGATCGGGCCGTGCACGAAAATCTACAGGAGTTGTCCCCGGGTACGGCAATAGTGCGAAGATATGTAGATGACATCTTAATATGCACGTTTACGGAAGGTCTAGCAGAAACCATGGAAGGTGTGATAAGGTCAACGGCTCCAGAGTTAAAGTTTACAGTGGAAAAACCGGAAGATGATGTTCTGCAGTTTCTCGATTTACGTATTCACGTGAATCGAGGGCTATGTTGGGAATATGGCAAAGAAAACTCGAAACCGGTTTTGCCACGAATGAGTTGTCATTCGAAGACCGTAAAGGCGGGGATTGTAAAGTCATTGGTCAGGAACGCGTTAGAAAGGTCCTGTGTTCATCATATCACTGAATCAGTAGAAAGACAGTGGAAAAGGTTAATTAGTGTAGGTTATGATGACAGTTTTATAAAAAGGCAATTAGAATTGTTTATTAAAGGCAGGAAAGAAACCGATGAGAAGTCAAGGAACCGTTTTGCTGTAATCCCTTATTATCATGACATTTCTCACAACCTGAAGGCATGTGCGAGGCAGTTTGGAGTAGACACGGTCTTTAGTTCAGATTTTAGATTAAGTAAACTGACGCCATTTCAAACAAGTGTGAGTGAGTGCAAAAAGCTCATCGGGAAAAGTCGGTGTCTTGCGGGACTGGTGTTGTGTATGAGATACCATTGGATTGTGGATTTAAGTATGTAGGACAGACGTCACGATGCATTAATGATAGATTAAACGAACATAAAAGAAATGTAAAGAACAATGCACAAAACTCGGAAATAGCAAAACATATTCATGAATGTAACAACTGCACGGCGCTCTGGTCGGAGACGGAAATAATACACAAAGAGAGGAACGATGTAAAGAGAGTGGTAAGGGAGACAGTGCGGATAAAGTCTCTAGGCAACTGCATAAGTCAGGCTTCACTCCAGTTTGGAAGCAATTCAAAAAACTTTCTAAAAATGTAATTCTTCCTTTTTTTTAGTTATGTCGTTTGAAGTATGATCTGCTTGTGTGTTTTTTTTTCTTTGTGTGGTTCTTAGGTGTTTAGCCCAACTACCGTTTCAATGTGTGCGTTTTTTTTTTTTTTTTATGTGGAGAGGGCGAAGGATGATTCAGAAGTGTGAACTGATCCTTTTGTTTAAGTTTGAAGGTCAATGGATGTTGCCTTATCGCATCGACCTGTAAAGGTTGTCAACGTTTTTGCATTGTGTGGTGAAGACTGTGGCGCTTGAACTGTTTAGACTTCGTACCTTTTTCGTTTTGTGTTGGTGGAAATGACCTTGAGATTGTGACTATATAAGGAGGTGGACTAAATAAACCAGTTAGCTGAGTTTGAGACGTCGTCCTGTCTATTTTCTTTCCCTTCTACGTTTTGATGTTTCTTCTCTACCCCAGTCTCAGGTTAATTCAACATGGTTAATATTCACCAGCTCGCCTGCACCCTTACGATTTTTTCTATTTCTAAAATGATCACAATATCTTCCCTCTTTAAATGCGAGTTTGGCATCCAGCGTTTTAATTAATGGAAATAAAAGTCTTGTGGGATTATTGGGAAAAATGCCTATAGTCCGTTGCAACCTAAGAACGAAGGGCGAGGTAAGACGTGCCGGGGAGGAGGAAGCAGACGGAACGCTTAAGAGAGAAGGAGGTTTCCCACTCTCTTCTCAAGCGTTCCGTCGTCTGCTTCTCCTCCTCGGCACGTCTTACCCTCGCCCTTTGTTCTCAGGTTGCAACGGACTATAGTTGAAAATGTTTTGGTGTTAAACGAAACCCGACAATATACGATTTTGGAAGAAGTATATGTTTCCGACTGTAAAAAATATAATGTACTCGCAAAAAAAAAATTTACGTTGATTTTTAGATTACTGAGAATTTAGAAAGATGTGGCTGGGTTAATGATAACGTCAAATTTGCAGCCACCTAAATAAAAAAAATTAGTTATAAACGCAGGGAGTAGCAAATCCCGAGCATCTTGTCATCGCTCCGTAAACAATGGACTTGCTTCATCGCCCGAGAAGAGAGCAGAAGAACGAAACGTGACGGAAGAGGCAGGAACGTCATAAGCTACATCCTGCGTTACTTAAGATGTCACTGACTATATATCTGATTTTTTTCTGCGAGTTCGGTGAGAACTGTATTTTTTTTTTTAATTTGATGCCGTTTTTTTTTGGTGACCCGACTGAATTTTGAATTCTCATCTTGGTTTTGAGCGCACAAAAGACGAGGACAGAGTAAGAAACACAAACGACGGACGAGCGCTCTCCGTTTGTGTTTCTTACTCTGTCCTCGTCTTTTGTGCGCTTTCAAAACCAAGATGAATAACTACCAGCTAGCCCAACTTTCCACCCTTCTGAATTTTGAAACATGGAGTTTTAAAAATAAAACTCGATTTACTTGACGCCGTAAAACACTGCTTTAAGAGTGATATGACGTAATCTCACTATCATTTAGAGTGGACCATTCACAAGGGCACCCAGACATGACTACCCTCATTGCCGATGGAATCATATCCTCTCCTTTTCCTGATTTTGATGCGAAGGGTCGTTCCATGCCCGAGGTTCTAACGGAATGCTTCAACAGGTTTGCGGACAAGGTTGTAGCAGTAAGTAGAAAAGTCACATCCGGCTTCCGAAATATAAAGCTATACATTCTGTAACAGTTTGTTTTAAATAATATTATTTCCGAGTGCTGATGCATGATAATACGTTTTCACGTTACGGCGTTGCTTGTTTCAGGTATTTCTAGCGACTCACATTTTTAAACAGAAAGTGCAGGAAAAATTAAAAGCATCGCTAGCTATTATATATTTGACAGTTCATTATTCGTTCAACACAGCGAAAACCCCGGTCAAGTTGCATACTAGGAAAGGACAAAGACTCGTGTGTCTCTTTTAGGCATTGCATTTTTTTCTATTTTCTTTTAAAGAAATCTTAAATGTAGGCATTTCACTAGCCCTCCTTTGTCTTCAGTGTTTTCTTGATTCTTTTCACTACTGTGGTTGCGATGCTACATCGAGAGGTTGCGGTACTAAATCAACCTATAGACAACGAAAGAACAACAACACGGCAACAAAGAAAGCCGGGTTAAATTTGTCATGCGTTGTTTTGCAAATATGATGTATTTAGTCGTCAGCTGAATTGCGTATTTCGTTAACTAAGTGTACTTTCTTGAAAAAAAAAGTCTCTTTAGCTTTGTTTTTTACACTGAAGCTATGATACTAAAACTTTGACTTTCAGTTACCTAGTCGTGAAATGCAGCAACACCAAACGTCTATCATGATACTTAAAATATGAATAAAAACCTTAACCTCGTTAATTAAAATCAGTATAATTATACTTAGACTTTTCACGCGTGACAAGGTTATGGCAACAATTTTGAGAACGCATGTCATTCTTAATTTCAGGTAGACAAGAACTTGTCTCTGACTGCCGGGCAATTGCTCTCGAAGATACGAAGATATGCGGCAGGATTTCAAAAATGTGGCGTGGCTTCAGGAGTTCGGGTGTGCGCTCATCTTCACAACGGTGTGGAGAGCATGGCCGCTGCGCTCGCAGTTGTGTTCGCCGGGGGAACCGTCGTCCTTGCGAAGTCTACGCTCGTTCCAAGTGCGTAATTTCTTCTGATTATCAGACGGGTTATTCCCTATTTCGCATGTACTAATATAGTATTTAAGTCTTCGTACTTTCCTCGGACAATTAATGTGTGGAATGTATTGCCTAAAGAATTGTTTTCTTTTTCAGATTTTGCATCATCACCAGAATGGGTTATCGAAACGTGATTATAGCAGTGGACTTTTTAATGTTTTGTATTATTTGCTTGCTGCGCTTTTTCTTTTTTAAATAAGATTAAAATTTATAAGTGTCATATTTTCGTCACTACGAATACCATGTAACCTTAATTGATGCAGATGTTTCTTCTTTTGTGTATACGTGAAGGCTCGTTCACACACTTGCGTCCGAGTGCGACCGCAACCAGTTGCGCCTCGTTAAAACTGCTTGCGTCGAGCTGTTGCTATGTCGACCCTTGCGGCGAGCCAACGGGAAGGCGCTGTGCAGCACGTCGCAACGCAGCGCAGCGCAGTCGACGCAACTGTGTGAACCAGCCTTGAGTGTAGAGTCAGAATACGTGAATCTTCTAATACTCACGTATGCCTTTTCATCGCAGCACTAATTGTTGCGCTTGATGTACGTGGGATTTTTTCCTCCCTCCTGCTTAGACTTTTATTTTATGCAGTATATGTATCAAATTAAATTTAAAAAAGAATATTAAAGAGCCCCTCTAGTGAAAAACAAAAAAAAACGAAAAATGAAATGAATCGCAAGTTTGAATAAAATAACTGACAACTTACGAAAGGCAAGACGTGGCATATTGCGTTCGCGATTCTTGTATACTTAATTACTGGTTCTTCGGTATTGTTGTCGGTTAAAGATCGACGACCAGACACGAGATTCTGCAAGGCAGAAGATCCCCCTCACCCCGGGGGAGGAGAAAACAGACAAAGATGGACAGGGTAGAAGGGGGAGAGGAGGAAGCGGGGGAAAAGTGGAAAGCGCGAACTGGTAGTGGGGTCTTTGAGAATACTGTTTCATTGGCCACGGAACAATAATAACATGCTCGCAACTCGACACGCCCAGCCGTTCTTAAGCCGTTAGTGACTATCGGTATATTCGATGCACGACATCGAGTCGCGAGTCAAATAGTGTAAAGTCATGGACTAACTGTACATTGCGATACTCTTAACTATCAAGTTAGCTTTTCTTATTCCTCGTGCAGCCACCGCAGTTGCAATGGTGTGGTAACGCATGCCTTACTGTGTATATCAGGGGTGGTCAGAGTGACATGGTGTTAAACCCTCAGATAAAACTAAAGAAATTCAGAAAGCCGCGGAAAAAGAAAGGGGGGGGGGGCTACTTATAACTTCCTCGGTACCGCACACATTACAACCTACAATCATAGCATTAAAGAGTACCATGCGTGTTAAATAAATGTTTCACGAACAACATAAACATATACATAATTGGAAAGAAAGACTTATGTATCTTCTGTTTTAACTATCGCTAACAATTTTTGGTTTTCATGCTACTTCAATGTTATGTGACTGTATTATTTTTCTTATCTTCCTGATAAAGTGTTTTATCTGTTTGTTGTCCGAGCTGCTGCCATGTATAAGGGCAGCAGACCCATGGTCAAGCTGCTTTTAGCAGCTTTTTGTCTGGGGACCCCTCCAGTACTTCTAAAAAATAAAGCTTATTGTAAGAAATGATATGGAGGGAAATATCCTTTCCAAAGGGGATTGTGATCGTCGACTTCAACAAATAACACCAGGCAAAAAAACATTTCTTCAACAGCTAAGCAAAAATGAATGCATGGTTCGCTAGCCAGTCACTGCCCATGACGCCCGTTATGCGTATATGAATTGAAATTATTTCTAGAACAATAAAGAAAACAAGGTCACTGGGCACATCTTTATGTGCCAAAAAGCAGTCCAGCTCTATGTACCATCGGGCTCAAATGAAATGCGAGCAGTGACGGAACTCTGAGCTCACTACCGGCGTAGCTTCCAAGCTTGCGTTGTGCTTGGCGAGGTTTAAACACATCGAAGTAGGGCGCTGAGAGGTTGTGCGTCCTACTCCAATCTGTTTGAACCTCGCCAAGCTCAACCCAAGCTTGGAAGCTACGCCGGTTGTGGGCTCGAAGTTCCGTCACTGTTCGCATTTCATTTGAACCCAATGGTACGTAGTGTAGAACAAGACTGCCAAGACTGTGAGCTTTTCTTAAATTCTAGAACTCCTTTCGTCTTTTGGACACATGAGGAGAAAGAGGGAACGCTTACCAGGGCGCCGCGAGCCACACTTTTACCCGCAAGGAGCCTCACGCGGCTTCGCGATCCGCAGTTTGACCACTCCTGGTATATATCGTAGAAACGTACGAATACACATTAGCGTGGTGTCAAGACTGGTTCAAACAATTGCGTTATTATTTTTTTGTGGTGGGCCGCGTTACGTAGAACCGCTTCTAACCGTTAACGAATATGAGGACGCACTAGGACAATGGCCACATCTATGAAATAGCCCTGGAAATATTTGCGACCCGCGCATAAGTAGACTGAAGGTTCTCGCACTATCTGGGAGATCAAATCTACGCAGTGTTTACGTACAATGGTCACATATAACGGTGTCAAAATTATTTCAAGCACGCGGTGAACGAATAATGCTTAAAGTACACGCCTATCGCTGGTGTTATAGGGCTTGCCGATAGATGGCGCAAGTGTGTTACAATTATGCAATGTATGCGATCAGTAAAGCACAAATGTGTGAACCGGCCTTTGGACTTACAGAGCTCTTGGCAATGGTGTTTACTTTAGTTCGGCATAGTTCAAATGCGTCGTTTAAGAGTTTTACTTCCTCTGCTCTTTCAGGAGAGCTGCTGTACCAGATACGCGAGACAGTGACTGCGGTTACGTTCTGACGGACGAGCGCTGTTCGCGCACGGTCCTGGAAGTCAAAGACACTTGCCCGCTTAAGGTTGGTAACTTTTCCTAAGATCTGTCTCTTCGCAAGGGCGGAGGTTCAGTATGGTAGCAAATATTCCTGATGTATCTTAGATTTTTGAACGAGTCACATAACCACGCTGCAAGGATTGTTACGTTGCCTACGTTACGAATATCGCGGCAGCGTGTCTGTCAAACGCAGGACCCAAAGAGAAGGAGGTTCACTGACGATAACGCGGAACGTGCCATAAAATTGAATTTCCCAAAGTAGGATACAAGTTGAAAATACCCCATATAAACACTCCTATAGGAGTCACGGCACCGAATGCGTCCGTGGACGGACCAGGAAAGGCGGTGACCGTGAAGAGTTTTGTGACCTCAGCGTGACGTGGCGCCTAGGGTAGCGGACTACTTGCGCATCGCGGAGGAACAGTGGCTGGTGGTAATGAGGGTGTGGAAAGTGCTTTTTTAGATCCTTGTTTTAGGGTCTTAAATCAATCAACGAGCCTCTAAACATCCTAAAAAAAAAGAAGAAAAACTGAAATTACATTTATGCGTGGCTGAATTGGGCATTTAATAAGTGATGGAAAGTTCCCGCCATTTGCCGTTGGCACAGAACGACAGATGGCGTTACCGAACCTTGCTGAATATGGCTGAACTGACGGACTGTGCTTGTCAGCAACTCGCGAGCGATGGGTTTCCGCCCAACGGGCATCATCCCAATCCGCCGAACGGGTGTCGATCGGGTGGAAGTAAGACAACGCCCATTTTTTCTTCCCGGCTACCTGTCAGTCAAAGTGGGAGGAAGGGAATCGGACGGCGACGACTGTCTGCGGGAAAAATAGTCCCGGAATGAGACGCGGCAAACTGGCGGTACCTGGAACAGTCCCCCGTCCCTCATCTACTCTGTGTTTGTGGAGTGCGTGGGAAGCTCGTCGGACAGTCTTTCTCGGTCTTTAGGACCCTCTTTGGGGACGACTAAGCCCAGGCTTAGCTGTGCGCGCGGGGCCTGCCCTTGTTTGAGCTACCGTCGGTCGCTTTGGAGGAAGCGAACCGACGGACCCTTCTATCCCTAGGTGTCAACAAAAAACCGCGACCGTTCGCGGGACGGTCGTCTCCGATCTGAACATTTCGCTATGAAATACACCTGTCGACAAAGGCACAAGGTGCTTTCTTATTTCATCGTTCAATTTTCATAATCCCTATAGAGCTCTAAGCATTTAAAGAAAACCCTAAATTACATTCATGCGCGACCGATTTGCGTATTAAAGAGTGATAGAGATCCCAACACCTGCTGTTGGCGCAGAACGACAGATGGCGGTACCGAACCTTGCCGAATATGGTCGAACGACGGACGCTATGGCAGGTGCCACTGCGAGCGACGGATTCCCGTGTGGACGAGCGGGACCGGTCGGCCACTCGTCCACGCGGGAACCCATCGTTTCGCCAGTGGCTGACAAGCGCCGTCCGTCGTCCGACTATATTCTGCAAGGTTTGGTAGCGCCATCCCTCGTTCTGCGCCACCGATAAATGTCGGGAACTTTTATCAATTTTGTAACATACAGTCGGCTGCGGATGAATGCAATTTTGTTTTTGCAGGATGCTTAGAGCTCGTAGAATGAGTTATGATTGTAGAACGAGGATCTCAAAAATCACTTTAGTGTCCTCTTTAAGTTTGAAGCTCTGCCTTCTCGACTACCTCTCCGGAAGCCGTTCGTGAGATCTGCTCTACGCCAGAGGTCTTGCCATGCTACCCAAGAGAGACCCAGGCTCAGCCTACCGCCACAACATCTACCCCCTCAATCATTCGAATCAGGGCTTGGCATTCCGGACGTCCCCGCGCCCTCTCGTTTCCCTCCTCGTCCCCGGTTTCTCGGCGCTTAGTGTACGCAACACGTCCACCCGTAGCAACTTAGCAACCTGATCGTGTTGGTGTCTCTCCACATACATGTTTCGTACACTCTTGTCCAATTCCTGATTTAAGCTTCACATGCGCGCGCCAACACTCAAAGAAATAGCCATGCATGGGTTCACATTCCTGACAGAACGCGGAGCAAGCCAATCACGGTAAACGATAGAATAATCCCAGAGAACGACGGAGCTGAGAATTCGAAAAGGCCCAGAAAATGCAAGGTGTGCAAAACAACGCGCAGGACGTTTCACTTGCTCATCGTGTCTGCGGACATCGGGGTTTTCGGATTTAAGTGTATTATCGGCTCCTGACATTCGCTCTCAGAGCCTTCTATTGCTTGCCGTATTTGTCTCTTCACGTGTTTTGCAGAAAAGAAAACTCACAGACATTTTCTTAGAGCGAACTGTTCTCGTCGCAGTGGCGTGTTCGTCATAGGAAACGTCGCCGGGTTTACTGAGCATCCGGCAATTCGAAGAGCTATCTGAAGATTCCTTCAAGGAGCACGTCCCGTCCGACACAAAGGATGAGACTGCCACAGTTGTCTACACGTCGGGATCCACAGGCCTTCCAAAAGGGGTGGAAATATCACACAGCGCATACGTATCAGCACTATCTGGTATTTGAGTAAGTATTAAACGGCTACTACAATATATTCAGCGCCGTACTACAATACATTCAGCCTAAATTAGTTGTTTTTGTGTGTGCAGAAGTAATCCTTCAGGTGTCGCGCCTTCAACCGGATAGCTAGGTGACTCTCTCGAGCTATGAATTATCTCCGACTGCTGGCAGCGTCTGCAGCGGGCCATCGTATATGACGAAACAGAAGTCATCCTAAGTTTGCCGTTGAATAGCGAGAAGTGAAATTCAGTTTTTTGAATTTTCGGGACGGATATGGCATATTGTAAGGACGGTAGAAACGTGTCTATTTTTGGAATGTACCAATGAGGTGAACATTTCTAAAGTTTGTAAGCTGATTTGAGGTAATGAACTCAATAATTCCCACTTTATATTCATACCCTAGAGTTCGCCGTGGTCGAAGACGTTATGCCCAATTAATAATATAGCTTTGCTTCAAATGATTTTAAGAAAAGTTCAGTCGTACGCAACCCTTGTACTATATGACCTCTAAAAAAAGAAAAAAAGGAAGTGAGTTACCATCCTTGGGAACACAAATACGGCCATTCTCGGTGTACAGTAGAAGGACCCAGTGAACAATGAAGCAAAGAATACGTTTAGAACTGAAATATGCGCGGGGACAACGAGCGAGTGTAACGTCATGCTAATCGTCCCTGCGCAAATGGCATTCTTTTTACTGATGGTATTCTGAGTATAGTACGAATGGCACTTCTTCATTAGTTGCGTGAGTACAGGCGACAGTAACGCCAGCCGAGGGAAGAAAGGCAGGTCGGAAAGGTTGGGGGAGGAGGAGAGAAACCTCCCTCCCTCTCTAACGTTCCTATAGTGCTCTACCTTTCTTCCCTCGCCCATCTCTTCGCCTCCCGTTGCCTTCGCCTACACTGACACAATCTAGTGACACGAAGTATAGTCGAACACTGAAATACTTCCATTGTTTGCCGCGATTAGTTGTCTCTGTGTTCTGGTGCGAATTCTTTGACTTTAACGAGAAACGTTTTTTTGCCTCGTTAGTGGTTCCAGAGAAAATGAGCTGCCTATTATCTCGATGTTGAATGGTGGAGCCAGGTATGACGACTACGTGGCGACATCACACACAGCTCGATGCTCGATCGGTTAAAGCTTTTTGAGAGCAGCGTCTCATGTGCCCGTTTCCGGCTTGAGCGGCGTCGTCGGCATCGTCGTCGGTGTCGGAGTAACCACGCACTACAACAGGAACGTTTTTCATAATGACGTCACATGAGACGTCACGTGTGACGTCACGAGGATTATCCCCGTGAGGGTTGCGAGGGTCACCCTCACTGAGGCGTCACGAGGATTACTCTCACGAGGGTTACCTCACGCGGGTCACGAGGGTTACCTCACGAGGGTCACGAGGTTACCTCACGAGGATAACGCTCACATGCGTTACCCCGTGACATCACACGTGACGTCCCGCGTGATGTCATAGGAAACACCTACGTCCACACATCATGCACATTCCCAATATCCCTGCTAAATTTGGCGGCAAGAATATTCCCGCTAAATTTTTCCTCGTGACCCCACGTGACGACACCTTGATGTGACGTCTGCATCGTGACGTTACGTGGCGCACTACCGAGGCTAAAGTTTTCTACTAAATTTAGCGGAAAACTTTCCCGCAAAATTTAGCGGGGAAGGAAGAGGGGCTTACTCCTCCCGCCTCCTCCCCTCAAGAGCTGCGCTTTAATTCGGAGTTACAGAATTGTAAACGTCTTCAATTTTTTAAACCACGATTATTGTTGGTTTTTTTTTTCCAAACACTTGATTTGGTGCATATGCCACACGTTAACAGCTAAACTAAACGCACGAAGAGCGCCAAAAGCGTAGGCGCCAGTCCCAGAAGAATAGGGCTAAAGGAAGACGACCAGCTCAACGGGCCAGCGGATTGCTAAACAATCACAACCAACGCCCGAAGATGCGACCGCGGCAACAACTTTGAATTACACACACCACGATGAAGATCCAGGCACAACAGCGAGGACCGAACGCGCCGAACGAGCCAAGTCACCAAAGTGACCGAGATGCCGGAACGTTTCACGTGCAACTCGGCGCGTATCTTCGGCGCCCTCGAGGAGCTAGGTGCCCATAGTCGGTGCCTTGCCGTTCATGAAGTAGTTGAACGCGTTTAAGAGCTCGTAGGTTTGAAGCTGTTCTCTGGCTATATAGATCAGGCGGCTCAAATAGTCGTCAACCTCCGGTATATTTTCATGACATCGTGCGTGGAAAATTAATGAAAAGTTGGTCCTCGCACGCGTAGAATGGCACCTGGAAAACACTCCATGCTCGCTCCCAACACTCAGTGGCTTCCGCAAGCATGTCAGCACACAGGACGTCGCAAAACGTATAGGGAGGAGGTTTACGACACCCCCAGCACCGCACAACTCCGAACAATAGCAGGAGTAGGTATCAAGAAACCTTGACAGTGTCACCACGAGTAACTCCTCACCAACCTCTGAGAAACACAACCAGGCTTTCGCATGTTCCGCTACATCCAAACCTTCCTCCCACTAAAGAACAATCCGCTTCATTGATCCTGACGGTTCAAACTTCCAAGCCTTATTCCTCACCAGAGGTACGCTACGACTCAATCCTTTCCGCCACCCTGTTCAACTTGGTTGCTGAAGAATCTCCTTTCCAGCTATCAGCAAGTCCAACACCCCAGGCAAGCAATTTACGCGGGCGACATCACGCTTTGGAGCACAACAGGGAGTCCAGGTGCACAAGAAGAGATCACCCAAAGGGGGCTGATCCATGAACTTCGCAATCCAGCGGCCTCCACTGCGTCCAAGAGAAATCGAAGTTCACGGTCGTCCTCAACCAACGAAAACAAGAAGGCCGACAGATACAAAGGTGGCTATAAACTTCCAACGTCAACGGACAACCCAATCTCCTTAGCACCACACTCGCATACTCGACCCACCTGGCAGCAAGCCTGGCCGCCGTGCATTGTGAACTTCAAACATAGTGAAACTAATTCATCAAATTCGTTCTCACATGCCTTCTTCGGTCACTCTTCACAAGCACGGTCTCAAAAGAACATGAGCGGTGGTAAACTGCTCGAAGCCACCGTATACACCTGCCCATAATGTACGCATACCCACACTTACATCTCACTCACCTAACGCAAATCGGGGAAAAAACAGAAACGGAGCTAGGCAATTGTCTCCGGAACCAAACTCGGGGTCCCCAACTGCGCACCAAACTCTTTTTCTCTCGCAGACGTACGCACGTCACAATACGCTGGAAGAGAAAGCGACAGCCAGGCACCACCACGCGAAACCCAGCATCATCGCCTCACCACCTCGCACAAGGCAGGAACATCGTGGCGAATCTCGGCCATTCCATTGCGAACACCTCCACCCCCCCCCCCTGCCCTCTAATGTTCTCCATCCTGGGACCCTATACCCGTATCACCGTACCAAACATCTCCCCCAGAATATGGAGGTCACAGTACCACCCAAGACCGTCGACAGTCCCGGACTAACCACTCTCAGGGAGCCTTCTCTACGACACATAATACACCGACGCCAGTGTAACGGACGACATCACAAGGCTGCATCGGTCGGATCAGCCAGGTCACGTCGTGAACATCGCAGGAACGTCATCATTCTACCACTGGGTGATAGCGCAAGCAATAACTGAAGCCACCCTCCTGCATCAACACACCACACAATAATGATCACGGTACGTACAGACAGCCAGAGCACGCTATACGTGCCTTCATTGACAACAACATAGCCGGACCACCTTCGCTACCCGCCTCAGCACATATGCACCAAATTATCAACTCTGGTAGTCCTCCCAAGGAATCCCGGGTCATCAGGGTATAGGGGGTACTGACGGAGCGCATGCCCGCCTGTTACAGTACAATACCGAGCAAATCTTCAGATTACCGCAAGCGATGCGAAGAGGAAGGCTCCAGGCAGGCCGCACGGCTCGTTGTCAGCCCCCCACCATGCTACACTCTCACAACGCGACGCCACCTATATTCGACAAGCTCAAAGACACCATTACCGGTGTGACATGTTCCACCACCACATTCACAAACCTCTGTAATGCCCACACCGCCAAGTGTGAGTACCGTTGGGAACGCGCGGTCTTCGGGCACTTGTGCGGTGGTTTGCTTCAGGCACACTCATCTAAGCCGGAATCGTGAAGGACCAGGGAGCAGGAGGGGTGTCTCGTATAACTTTGTTTATATACATGTTGACAGAGCTCTACATCAGCTGGAGAGAGCGCCTGAAAACACTCGAGAACGCTAGAATGAAAACACGCTAGCAGCCCCTGCTGCTACTTTCATAACGCAGTCACTGATTCCCCAGATCCCCAGCAGGAGTCCGCATGGTCAAGACCTCGGACCAAAGCGGTGGGAGCCATGCTGTTCGTAGTGTCCAGGCTACGCCCTTTCCCTCTCCCTCACACACCGCCACTCGCGTCACGCACATCGAGGGGTCAGGCGTCCCGGGCCAATGTTTCAGCCGGTCAATCTCGTCGGTCATCGGCGCCATCGAAGTCCTGATGGGGCAAGGATGCGGTTGTCCCCAAGTGCGGGCGCCTTTGGTTTCCGTGCGCTCGGGATATAATCCCATAAATCGCTCGGAAGCTGGAGAGGACGCTAAGCCCCCTCCTTTGTTCAGGAGCGCCCAAGAGTTGTCGGCGCGACGAGGGGCCAGATGGTAGTTACGTCCAGTGCTGACACATCTTCAGTGATCTTTAATATCCCCTCGGTTGGAGGCCACGTTTGCGACCCCGAGGCGCTCGCCCACTTCCAGGTACTGGCCCGACCGGAGCCACCTGGTGACGACACTTCAGTGCTTTCTGCCAATGGCGCTCGAACTGAACGGCGGAAATCGCCTCCTGGCGCCTTTCGCAGCAGTACCCAGACAACGAACATAGTTATTGGACATGCCCCAGAGCCACTAAATTTCCTCATTTTCTTCTCCCTATCCTGCTCCCCTTCCCATATCGCCCACAGCGGGCAGAGTTCAACCGCCCCACCTAAGGAACTCCAAGCCACATCGTGGCCACTCCTCGCCACCCATATCCACGACATCCTGGAACCCGAACATAGAGTACCGTTGTCGAAACCAAGCCTGGAGCTCCGAAGTAACGGGCTCCCCTAAAGACTGCCACGACGTAAACAAACGAGCGACTCGAACCTGAGTTGCTATGAATAAAGTATTAGTGCGAATAGCATTCTTTTGGATACTTCACGCACTACTCGTCTATGTATCTATCTATCTATCTATCTATCTGGCTATCTAACCTCTACGTGCACGTGTGGTCGATAAATAAAAACACCATCCATCCTTGGGAATGATTATCTACGTTAATGCGAATAGCATCAAACGGTGCGGAGTTATGCGCGTTCGTCAGGTGGCCGGCACACTCTGAGATACGCCAGCCCACTCTTGAGGCGATTCTAAATTTGTTGACACTTTCACAGCCCTGCGCACGATCTCCGCAGCCCAGCACGTGCGTTTGTGTCACTTAGGAAGGCGAGCAAAGCACGCGCCATACGCACAAACACTCAAAATGGTACCGACCAGACTTTCTGGCGTCTCAGCTAGTCTCAACCAGCGGTACTCTAAACGGTTGTTTATATCTTTACCATAGGACGCGCTTACAGCGCTGTCACAGCTACCGGTGCGCGCGCGTTCCATGCACGAGGGCTCATTCCGCTCTCGTGAGGCTGAGCCTAGAGGTCTCCCCGAGCGCGGGGAGAGGGTGAGCTAGAGGGAGAGGGTGAGCGCGGGAGAGGGTGAGCTAGCCCTCGTGCATGGAACGCGCGCGCACCGGTAGCTGTGACAGCGCTGCAAAGCGCGTCCTATGGTAAAGATATAAACAAATGTTTAGAGTGCGGTGAATGACTGCCTTCATAGCTCTGTGGTTAGCGCGTCTGCCTGCTGATCAAAGGGTCAACGGTTCGAATCCCAGCCGGCGCCGGTCTTTTTTATTTATTTATCGACCCGCGGCGTAAGAGGTTAGATAGCCAGATAGATAGATAGATAGATACATAGACGAAAAGTGCGTGAAGTATCCAAAGAATGCTATTCGCATTAATAAAAGACCGGCCGGCGGGATTCGAACCGTTGGACCCTTTGATCAGCAGGCAGACGCGCTAACCACAGAGCTATGAAGGCAGTCATTCAACGCATTCTAAACGGTTGTTTATACTCTTGACGCATCAAGATGCGCTTCAGCGTGTCATGCACGAGGGCCATCCGCTCGCAGGCTGAGCACGGCCGCTACGATCAACCTCTCCCCGAGCGCGGGAGAGGTGAGCTAGGGGCCGTGCTAAGCCTCACGAGAGCGGAATGAGCCCTCGTGCATGGAACGCGCGCGCACCGGTAGTGCCAGTGACAGCGCTGCAAGGCTGCCGTCCTATGGTAAAGATATAAACAACCAGTTTAGAGTGTACCGTTGGTTGAGACCAGCTGAGACGCCGTAGAAAAGTCTGGTCGGTACCATTTCCGAGTGTTTGTGCGTATGGCGCGTGCTTTGCCTCGCCTTCCTAAGTGACACAAACGCACGTGCCGGGCTGCGGAGATCGTGCGCAGGGCTGTGAAAGTGTCAGCAAATTTAGAATCGCTCAAAGAGGGGCCGGCGTATCTCAGAGTGTGCCTGCCACCTGACGATTACGCGCATTAACTCTGCACCGCCGGATGCTATTCGCATTACCGTAGTGATAAATCATTCCCAAAGGATGGGTTCTGCTGATTTTTCTCTCTCTCTCGAGAAGTCGTGAAGATGCGCCCACGATAGCTTCGGCAGATTTGCTATTTCTTTGAAGCACAAGTGCGTTTTTTTTCTTTTTTAATCAAGGGATTAGGAAGGCGTGTCGATGCCGTATAAGTAAATGGACATGACGCACTTGGTTCTCGGCGGTGAGACTTTTAGAAGTATGCGATACTCACTGTAGGGTCATCAGTAACAAGCAAAAACAATAGCCAACCGGAAGCAACATACTCCCTCCGAAAGTTCGGCCATGCTTTTTTTTGTCTGCCTCCGCACACCCTGTACAAAGGTCTCACAGGTGGTGTTCCTGTAGTGCGTAAAAAATAAAACAACAAAGCCTGTTCAAGCTCTTGCTGTAATTCGGCAATAAGTAACAAGCAAATTCTGTGTTTGTTATTTCTTTCTCTTTGCAGAATGCTAAAGGTTTGTACCGAAGACGACGTGTACCTGGCATCAAATCCCTTGACTCACCTCTCTGGGTTTATAGTCAGCGGGTTCTGCATGTGTTACGGAGCTACAGTGGTGTATCGGGACCCCAGTCTGCCACTTCGGGAGTTCATCGACGTTACTGAAAGTCACAAGGTAAGAGGATGTAATTCACTGACGCTATTTATATTATGATAGCCCCCGGGAACAAGGTCCAAAGTCACTCTGCTCATGCACCATAGCAAATACACGGTGTTCGCTGTAGACATGGTGAGAGAAGTTTCTGATGACTCACCCCAGGCACGTTCGAAGCAGGTTTGCTTTTACATACTGTCAGAAAGGTGAAGATGACGACGGGGCAGTGGCGCGCATGATCACCTCGCGCGAAAGGCCCTACGTGCTGTCCGGCCGAACTCCACAGATCGATTGTGCGTTCCATCATCTGGTCCTGTCTCGTCCTCTCTGCTACCCACAACATCGGGACCTAAAAATATCTGTGCTTCGAACATGCCTGCATGCAGTTTTTTGTATGCCCAGTATATAACAAAACGAAACAAAACACAAAAAACAAGCATTTTAGACAGTGCCCGGAGAGACGTTTGTGTAATGTATTGTGACCGCTGCTTCAAGAAGACAAACAATAATAGTGATGTACTGTTATCGAACAACAAAAATTTTAACCGCCTATTTTTAATAAGGGGTGCAATCTGTACGTGTATCAAAAGTTCAAAACACACTTGGAGCGCGTGGCCGAGACGGATGTTGGGATATCATCCTAGACCTTGAACTTCATCTTTCCTACAGAGGTGTGCCATAGGAATTTATATTCGGGTCCATTCTATTCAATGTCTTCAAGACAGATGTAAGTTTTTTGCGCCCACTCCTCAAATATTCTGCGATATGCAGAAGATTCTAAGAAATGCTATTACGTTCGAAGAAACAAATGCTTTTGAATTAAAAAAATAAAACAGCAAGAAACATCAAATCACAGCCCAAACGCCCTTCTCCTACACCCATGAATTGCAGAGATCCATCGAAACGTTTACAGGCGCTTATAAAGTATTGACATTTGCATCGCTTATCACCCGGGCGAAAAATGCTGAGTTACTGAGCTGTGGACACGTGCGCAGCGTCTGATATACAGCACAACAGAGCTACAGTGCATGCGTAAAAGGCGTTCCACGGCCCAGCAGACAAAGATGGCGGCGCACAGAGGCGATTTTGCAAAGGTCTATAGGTATTGAACGCTTAAGAAACTTACGGCGTGGCCTATTAGTTTCATGCTGCTCTGTGATTCGCTCTTCGGCGTGTTCATTGATCAATGTCGTAATCTCATTGGCTGCGAACAGATATAAGCTGTCAGGGACCGTAGCTGCACCCGAAATAATACATATTTGTTTCTGACTGATCTAGGTATCCCTGATAATCAGCTTTCCCGTGAAGATGCAATCACTAATCAACGAGGTCCGGCGAACCGGAGCCCGGATTTCCAGCGTGAGGAAGCTGGCGCTCGGCGGGAGCCTTCTCACGAGGTCGCTGGCAAGCGACATCTGTGACGTGTTCCGCTGCGAGACCCTGGTGAACATTTACGGACTGTCGGAGCTCACTGGATTGGCTGCCGCGACGCCCGTCGGACAGGTCACCTTCGAACATTGCGGATTTCCCGCTGCCGGTTCTAAGATCAAGGTAGATAGGCAGCTCATGCTGTTATCTCTTCTTTTTTTCTTCACTTTACTGTATCATATAAGGAGTATCCACTGGGCGCCATATTTGTGGGTGATGTCTAGAGCGCATGCTCTGAACGAGCACACATTAATAGGCTGCTAAGACCGGCAATCTTGAGGTGCGGAATGCACGTTACAAAAGAACTGTGGAACCTCGCCATCAACACGCGCTCAGCAGTCGTGCACACAGCTATGGCCGCCAGTGAATACTTCCTACTGGTAATTGCATCTCAAATCGTGCAGGCAAAAAAAAGAAAAAGAAAAAAGAACGAATGTTTCAATTTGACGAAAAAAATATGTTGTAGGGAATCTTCTACTTGGAACAATGGGAAAAGCCACGGGTTTTGATTATTGGCGACTCGCGCAACCAAAGGCGTCGCTGCCATCGGCCCTCCACGATTGGTCAAACGCTCACTATGTCGTCTTTAGTAGGATGAGTTCTGCTCTCATCGACGGAAATAAGAGCAAACTCAGACTCTCAACTTTGACGATGCTGATTTAGGAACGCGATGACCAGGCTTCCACCTCTTTTTACGCATTATCGAACTTGTCGTTCCCTACTAATAATTTCGGTCATGACGTCAGCAATATAAACCATAAGAGGTGGCAAATCAAAACATCTCGTCGCCTACAGTTATGGAGCGCAAAAGCGGCCGCGGGGGAAATGAGCGTCTTTACCAGACTCTCGAAGGTCGCATGTTTGACTCACTCTCCTCCCGTTATTTTTGCCTTGAGGTTCTTGTTTTTGTTTTAAATTTTTCTTCATAGTTTTGTGGACACTATGAAGAGGTCTTCAAGTAATATAATTTTTCTAGGCGATCTATATTTTTGTTTTAATCGCCAAACTCATCTCCCATGTTGATGTTTTATAAATTTTGAAAGGTTGCTGCCTGCAACTTTATCAGGTTATATTTATTATTTGTATGCCATTAGAAAGCCCTAAAAGAGCTCTCTATGCATATATCTATATATATTTATATGAATGTATACATATCTATATTAAAATCATTCAGTTACGTGGCTTTTTACTCCTTCAATATCATCGCCTTAAAAATTGACAAAACAAGTTAAGAAAGTTGCCAGTTTAACAATCTCTTCAAAATCCCCTTTTACACATTTTCATATTTTTGCATTTTCGTAGAAAAGATAGTTTTCTACCAATAATCATAGTTCATAAACGTAATATTTTTGTTTGCATGGCCTCTATTTAAGCCTCAATATCGTGAAATGTATGCTGGTTTTTAGGTAGAAACAGGAACAGGCAAGTTTATCTAGCTTGGGCGTCTCTGTGATTTTTAAAATATATTGGTTTATACCACGGGTGATATGTCCACGCCCTGGCGGAAGGAACAAGACCGAAACGAGCAACACTCAACATTTGAGGTCTGTTTTGCCATAAAATGCCAGAAGCCAATTCATAACTCGGTGCGAGTCACGTGAGCAGAAGCGTTGCTTCGTCCAACCGGAAGGGCACGTGACTCAACATTCGAAAGAACTGAGTTCCGGTGTTTTATTCTCCTATTGCGCTCCCATCTTCTTGGACAATGGACCAGCACGGCCGCTGGGGATCTGTCCGGGGCCGAAGGTTGTCGTGTCGTGCAATTTTGCGCGAATGTAAGACGAGTGGACAATTTAGGCACACGAAATATATATATATTTTTATGATTGTGTGCCTGAAAGTTTGATCGGGGGTGGATGCAATAACAAGTTTGGGAGGGACGGCAGCAGCGAGGACGTTGGATGCGGGAATAAAGTCGAACCAAGGCGTATCAGTACAATTCGTTTGCTGTTGCATTGTCTAACATTGTCACAGTGCCTGTATGGTAAAGGGAATTTAATTACGTAAAACGTTTTTCTTTAATATTTTTTAACGTTCATGTTTCGGGGTCTTCCTGTCGCCTCACAGTGAGTCCACCACCAGGATGTGGACATGTTTCCCAAGAGGTATACAATTTTTTTCTTTTTTTAAATCACAGAGATGCCCAAGCTTGATAAGGTTACCTGTTTCTTTAGCTAAATACGAACACAGATTTTACGATATTGGGGCTTAAATAGAGGTCATACATGCTTAATATTACATTTATAAACAATGATTATTGGTAGAAAACAATGTTTTACGAGGATACAAAAAAAAAAATATGAAAATGGGATGTTTGAGAAAATTAGTTTCAGACGTGCAACTTCCCAAACAAGGGAGAAGCATATTTCCTGCCCCCAAAAATTGTTTACCATAATGTCTGCAAGGTCTCAAAAAAGATCCAACCTAATATTACCCCCCCCTCCCCCGCCGTTCTGTTGCCACTGATGAAAGGTGATTTAAGTTTAACTTCCTTACTGACATCATATGTTACACTGCGTTTTCACACGCCGTTCTAGATCACGGACATCAACACGGGAACAACCCTGGGACCGTTTGAACATGGTGAAATACGTGTACAAAGCAAGTCCGCTATGAAATCCTACTATAAAAAAACCTCAAGCCACGGCTGAGGTGCTGGGCCAGGATGGTTGGATAAAAACTGGTACGTTTTGCAAAACCGCATGAAAACCAACGTTTTTTTCATTGTTTTATGAGTCACATATTCAGTTCCGTCATTGTCGTGCTCACCTCGGTAGAATATTCGGCACATTGATACTTTAAACCCATGTTGTTCTAAAAAAAATCCATCTCCAAATTTTAGTCTAAAAACATGCTTTTCGTGTAAGGCTTGTCAGATTATGAGGCACTGGAGAAGACCAGCCTTCTGCGTTAAGTCCTTATTTCGTACTATTTTTGTTCGCGTTCCGTCCATTGAAAAGCATGCGGGAAGGGCCTCGTCACGCACCTGGTATGGCTGCGCGGCAGTGTTCTTCCGCAGCATAAAGGACGTCTGCTTTCATCGCCATCACCATGGCAACGAACGTCGATTTTCCGAACGCCGTCTGCTAGACAAAGTTTAATAGTTTTGTAATGCCCGAGTCCCACCAGAGCGACAAACAGAAACAAGCGAAAGGGACAAGCCTCGAACACATGCAGCATGCTCGCGATGACAACTTTGGCAGGCGTTTAGTCGGTGGGTGTTCGTGAAATAAGCACGAGTGATTGCAAGGCTGCCAAAGATAACCCTCGCTGTGCATGATGCTCGTGTTTGAGCATAGGTTCCTTTATTCTACAAAACCTGTCAAATTGAGAAAAAAAATGTCTGGTTTGAGGACTGTTGTTGTCGTTTCTTTTCTGTTTGTTGCTCTAGTGGTATTCGGGCAGCATATTGAGCAGCCGTAGACTGTCGCAGCGAAGCGGCGTGAACGCAGGCGGGGGGGGGGGGGGGGTTAACACGCTCCTTAGTGATACACACGCCGTCCGAAAAGGTCATTTGGCGTTCGTTTCCATGGTGACGGCGATGAAAGCAGACGGCCTGTTTTACTGCGGAAAAACACTGCTGCACAGCGAAAGTGTTCGAAAAGTGTTCGAAATAATTACTTAACGCAGAAGGCTGGTTTTCTCCAGCGCCTCATAATTTGACGAGCCTTACACGAAAAGCGTGTTTTTTGGCCATCTCGCCCCGTGCTTTTTTTTTTTGTCCGTAACATGGGTCCGAAGTATCAAACTGCCAAATATTCATCCTGGTGGTCGTGGAAACAGAGTGTAACAGTCTTCGGTGTGGAGGAATAATCATGACATTCCTCGTTAATAATATATTTGATAACCTTAGTGTTTCCAAGATTCAAGACCCGAAACGATGTGAACATACTATTCATCTCATAATAATTTTCAATGTAAGATTAATGCAATAACCGCATGTGACTTCCCAACTATCAAAATATTGACAATACTTAGACAATGCTCAAATACTGGAGCTGCGATTTAACTTCTGAATCATTTTTTAGAAGAAAAATAAACGGCATGATCATGTTCGATCGTCACAACGGATAAGATGGCAAACACTTAACCCTAGAGCCCAGTGGGTGAAGAAGATTGAGTGTAAAGACGTTTTTTAAACTTTTTTCTTTTAAATTAGTGTACCACACGCAAAGTTATTTTCCAGTGTGATTGTCTACTTATCTGTAATATAAATGGAACACACAAAACAACTTCGACATATTAGACATTTTAGAACACTTTCACCTTATCGAACGCGACTTTTGATGTGATACCAAAAATAGACGTATCTACACAGATTCATTCATTAAACGTGATGGGGAAATCTTTCAACTTGTATTCAGGTCCACATATATTCACGAGACGTTTGCAGATGACTTTCAAGCAATGGAAAAATGAAACGTCGTCTTCAAGATGCCCAAAAAAACCACGATATTTGAAGAATCTGGTGTCCTGGTGTCACTAAAACCGGTTGCATAGGCTCTACACATCTGTAGAAACAGACCCGAAAAAAAATTAGACGTTCGCAGTTTTCAGGTTACCTCTGCAAGTGCGCAGGAATAAGTCTAACGCACTTTTATTTTTAAATACGCGACAAAAGAAATGCTAGGAATAAAGGCATGAAGATGACCAGGAAACAAAAATCAATATTCAGTCGGTTTATTTGGTCGAAAAGTAAATGAAGATTTGTCCCAACGTAACCATCGCGATATTAACATATTACATAATGTGTACGAAAATATTATATACCAATCTGTGAAAAGCAAATCGGCATCTGGCAACCATAGCCGATTTTTTTTTTGTGCCAGGTGACCTTGGCTATTACGACGAAGAGGGTCACCTCTATCTCGTCGAAAGGCTGAAGGAGATGATCAAGTGCATGGACAACCAGGTGGCCCCTGCAGAGTTGGAACAGATCCTGCTCTCGCACGACGCGGTCAAGGAAGTGGTTGTCGTCGGGGTGCCGAGCCCGAAGTACGGGGAAGCTCCCGCTGCCTGCGTGGTCCTGGACGATGCTTGCCAGCTGCCGAAAGAAGAAATCAAGCGACAATTGATTGAACTCGTTGCAGGTAACCTGTTAAAAAAAAGTAGATCATACGCATTTTTGTTTTTAAATGACCAATTTCAATTGCCCCGCGGATGTGGTCCAGTTGACATGATCAGATGTGTGGTCGAGCGTGTCACAGGATATCACGAGATCGGACACGCGGGAAGGAGACATTGACCCAACGTGCATCTGTAAAACACTGCTGCGTTATTCAGGCTAGAAACCCGGGGTCACCGGTTAGGCTGCGCTGCCTAAATGTACCCGGCACAGCCATTACCACCCAGAAGACAGTACCTATACGTATTACGTCATCGTTATTAGATCCTCGACGAACTTTAAGCGCTGAACACGCCTCAGCTTGACGAGAGTACACCGCAATACGACAAGCGCGTGCGTCTGGCCTCGTTACGTACTAGCGTCATACTAACTGTGAGACGCTGCAAGAGCCATTTGCGGCATCGCTGACGGGAGCTAGGTAGCGCTACGTAAATTCACTAGTGAGGGTATTTGAGGGAGAAAGGGGCAGCCCACGTCTTCAATAGGTGGCGCTGGCACAACGGATAGATGAGAGGCGTTTCTAATCGAAGTTTCTGGTATTGCGTATATGAGCAAAACGCAAGTACCGTCGGGGACAAAAGTCCCCAGGACGTGCGAGCTGCGGTTGAAACGCATTGCTCTGCCATCTGCCGGCGGGTCGCCTGGTTTCGAGATCACGACAAAAGCGTATGCGCGTCCTACTGTGCCTGCAAACATGTGGTTTTCCCAGTATTCTGCGTCACAGCGCCTAATGCGGAATCGGGCGCGTGGTCGCTGGCGGCTAACGAGCGTCTGCTACACACTCCGAAGCTCGAGACACCGCCTGGGGCATTGCGCCGCATTTCGCCGTGTCAGCGCACCTTGCTTTATAAGCAGTTGAGATTATCGCTCAGTTGAGCTATAGGTGCCATGTCAGTAAGCGCCTATCTCCGAGGCGGTACCACGCGCCCGATTCCGGAAGTTAGGCGCCGCGCCGCAGAAGAGCGGGAAAGCGCACATGTTGGCAGGTACAGTAGGACGCGCATGCGCTTTTCTGTGATCTCGAAACCAGGCGACCTCGCCGGCAGATGGCAGTGCAAGGCGTTTCAGTTGCAGCTCGCGTGTCCTGGAGACTTATGTCCCCGACTTTACCATATGCGTTAGCGTTAGCGTTTCGTATTCCGCACCGCACGTGCGCGGAGCCAAAAACTGCGACTTAAGAGTGGTCGCGTGGCGACGGCGCGCATACGCAGCGTGGAACACGCAACGTAAACGCAAACGCTCAGCGCTTGCGTTTGCTCCTGTACGCAATACTCTTTAATGTCGGTTAACGTCCATGTGATCAAACCTCTGCTCTACCCACTGGATGCTTTAACAGTGCAATCGCACATAGAAAAGACGGGAAACTCGTGGGTTGGCGGAGTTCAACGGATCCAGATGGGGTTTAGTTTTCACGATTGGGCACTGGCATCAGGGAGTGGTACCAACACCAAACCCGTTGAAGCCATTAAACAAAACAAGTTAAATGTAATTCCAACTCTCATAGAGGACAATATTTTTCTGAGCATTACGTTCGAGTGTCTGTTCGTGGACGCTCCTTAGGCTCTGGGAATTCCGGAGACTGTTAGTTCCAACTGAAGGAATATAGCTCGTATTTTTTGCAAATTAGGTTGGGTCACTCTTGATTAATACCCATCTTTTTGTCTTTTGTTTTGTATTTGTTTTCTGGATTATAGGTCAAACGGCAGTGTACAAGCATCTCTACGCTGGAGTCATTTTTGTCGACTTCATTCCGAAGGCTGAGAATGGGAAAGTCATGAGACAGGAACTCAGGTCGAAATTTATGACTAAATAAACCACGGACGCCGAACAATAAAAAAAAAAAAGAAGGGAGATAATAGCGTATAAATTAAAAAAAAGAAGAGAAACGACCAAAGGCTGATCAGTCATTTAATGTATCCGATGTGCTCAAACTCGGACGTCTAATTTGTCTGGACTAGTCACTAAATAAAGCTACGCTTTCAGAGTACAGAAACTCCCAAACTACGCGTCTGAAGCGCGTCAGGCGCCGCCATCTTGGGTCCCCGCGCAGATGGAGGAGTGACTGTAGCTGAGCCAAGCCGAGCTGTAGCCGTCGCCTGCGCCAGCTGCCGTAGCCGCAGCTGTGGCAGCGAATCAAGGTCGTGTTGTTCGTATCTCGACGTAAGAAGGAAAAAGTGCGTGCTGAGCGACGGACTTCAGCGTGCACGCGCAGTAAATAGTAAAACAGCAGCAGGCAGCGGATCGCTGGACCCAAGATGGTGGCGTTAAAAACACGATGATGATGATAGCGACTCACGTGACTGCCGCCGGTCCAATGATGTCGCAGCGAACCAGAATATTGTTGAATAGAGCGACTGTGTTGTCGGCAAAGTGCCAAAGAAAAAGGAATGCGGTACTCTGAAAGCGTAGCTTTATTTAGTGACTCTAGTCTGGACTACGGGTGAGACTCTCGGCTATTTATGCGTCTTTGCTTTTGTTTGGAGGCAAGTGGAAACGCAGGGGCACAACATACCGGATACACACATGAATAAAAACTTCTTCAACCTCTGTGACGTCGTTTTTTTTATTATCTTTTTAAGAATTTTTATTTAGTATTGCAAAGTGGGAAAGTTCGCGCGCTCAGCTTAAAGATAACTATTTTTTGTTTTTACATAAGCATCGCACAGGCTTTTTACGTTTTGAAGCAGTAAGCACATGACAGCATGCCATTTTGCTTTGCGGATAAATGTTTTTGTGAATAGAGCATGAGTAGAAATATTGACAATAATGAGGTTTAGCAGATTGATTATTTAGCCATGTGGTATCGAGTTAGAAGGCTCACTGCGCCACCATGCGTGCATGCTTTGGGGGTCAAGGAATCTATATACGTATTTCGAGGAAGTTTGAGAATTCCAATGGGCACATTAATAAGGGCATAATTTGGCGCATGCATAGAACGTCCTAGTTCAAAGTATTGGGTCTCATGCGGAAACTGTCTTTTATATAGTAACCCAGTCAGATTCGCGTAAGAAAAAAAAATCATGGCGAGATATTGCCACCTGCATAGCTAAGTCGGCAGCGTTCTTGGCTCCCAGGCGGCCGGGGTTCGAGCCTTGCCATTGCCTATTGTCTTCATGTTTTCCTAATAAAAGATTCTAGAATGTTTGAAAATCGCGTAGTTTCTTCACACTCAAAATGTATGGCCCCAGAAAAATCAGAGTCGAATGTTCTAGGTTTCCAGGGAAGCCTTAAGAGGAGCTATGCCGCGCCGTGCAGAGGCAATCAAATTTGGTAGTTTTCACGTGCCAAAGCAACGACGGGCATCTGGTACGCCCCAGCGGAGGACTGAGGATTAATTTGGATCACCAAGGATCTTTTGACGTGCAACCGAAATTTCAGTTACACTGCGCCTTCTCCGCAATAAGCCTCAGTCAGATTGCGGGCATCTCGGCCGGGATTCAAGCCCGCCCGGTATGCGCAGGCCGGCGATATTGCCTCGCAGCCACCGATTCGGCTGCCGTGAAGAGGCAGCCTTTCGCCAGCGCTCGATCCAGCTGTCACATGGCGTTCGATGCCTGTACCTCTGTTTTGTTTGGGCCCAAGTTCGCCCTATTAAACGCCGAGTTTTCTACTGCATTAACCGTCTCTATTCATGTCATTCGTGACAAGTGTTTCGGCGAAGACTTCCAAAAATTTTCTAATATAAAAATAAATAAAAAAGACGTTTTTTAAAACAAATAGCCAGTTACGCCCGGCGTCAGGAATTGCAATACATACTAATTAGCTAAAGAATTAACTCACATTTTCTATTGAACTTTTGATTTATCGTACTTTGGCGATCTGTACCAATGGCTAGTTTGTAGCTGCGGACAAAACGATCTCATTCCTTTTGAAACTGAAAAATTATCCTCCTAAACCCTGCAGACCAAAAAAAAAATATTAAAACCTTTCTGAGAAAAAAAAAACCGAAACGTAGCGCACGAGGGGCGCATGCTCTTCGCGCACTGCGTTCGATCACAGACTATAGACCCTTTTCATGGCAAACACCACCAGACAGTGCTCCAGTCTGACGTCCCGGAGAACATCCGGTTCATAAAAAAGAACAAACAAAGCCCACCTTAACACCACTGCTTGAAATGTCCATGAAACGTTTAACCACCAATTCTCCAGGTGAACGCCAAGAATACGAAGAAGCGCGAGATCTGTTAAAATGTTTCGAATATTCGTGTAAACCAACTTGGCTCCTCCGAGATGTTAAATTGTACAGCCAAAGACCCTCGTTAAACCTTCAACTTTGTTGTCCGTGTAGCATTTGTGCTTTCTAGCACTGGTGACATAAGCAAGCTCGACAGGCTTGCAACGACGGAGCGACCGGTAGTCACTTGGTCTGCAAGCGGCAGTTCATGTTGGTAAGCAGCAAAAGGGTCTTACATAAAAGTCGGTGACAATAAAAGCCTGACTATAAGAGTAATCGTCACCCTATGTGTTTAATTACGTGATGTGACCCACGGCAGTAATTTGGATCTACTACAAGCACGATTTGCAACGCAGCCATCACAACATGGAGAAATGGTGACGCGTAAAAAGGCCCTAAAAACCATAGTGCTGCAATGAACGCCATACAACCGTTCTGCGACAGTCTGTTGGTGTTGGGGTTTCTCGCTGCGGTTTACTATAAACACCTGGTGAATAGCAATACAGAAACACGATTAACGCACAAATAATGCAAAAAAAAAACATTCGTTTCTTGTTCGTTGGAACCAACGTTAACCCGTTCCGCATACTGTACATCCAATGTCAGAAGCAGACTTATAGCTCAGGCTTGGGTTGCGGATGCTGTGGGGGGGGGGTTATTTGGTATGTGCGAAGGCGAGTCATTGACCCAAACTTGAGAAGTAATCCGTTACAAGTAACGGATTATATGTAATATGTTACTTTTTCAAGTAATTTTGTGATTGCCACGTTACTTTTGTTTTTTGCGGAAGTAATTGGTAACGTACTTTCGTTACAAAATATTGGTTACAAATTACTTTAATTACCCGTTACTTTTTAAAAATATGAGCATAATACAGTAACTGGAGCAATACAAGCAGAACATTCAGCAACATAAAGAGGAAGAGAAGTTCAACAAAATAGAAAACATCCGGAAGGGAAGAATAGCCGAAAAGAAATGACCGGTCACCAGAACGACGAGAAAACCAGGCAAGGCATTTAAAAATATACGAAAGACAAAGATCAAGTAGACAACGCCGACTAGGATCTCCGTCGCCTTCCATCGTGTTTTTCTTCTCCCGGACAGGAGAAAGCTCTTCGTGTTTATTTTTTTGCCTTTTATACCCTTTCACCCTTTCCAACTTCTTCGACGTCTCCCGCCACCTGCACAGACATCAAACGCGGGTTCGTACCCCTCGATTCGGGGGTTTGCAACTCGCGTAACAGACGATGTAGCCTCGCGCGAGGGGGTCGAATTCTCCTTGTCTTTGATGTGCGCTACTGTATTCTAGCACGCTCTTGAGCCACGGCTGAAAAGCGTCCGGCGCGAGGCTAAGGGCATCGTCTTCGAGGGTACGGACGATACCTCTTTTGGTTTAGTTGTCTGGGCATGGTGGTCGAGTTCACTGCTCACTTTACAGTCAACTGTCAACATAAAGGGGGGGGGGTTAGGTCATCTAAAGAGCTGACAGAGAGAGAGAGAGAGAGAGAACGCGTAAAAGTGGTGTGATGCTCTACCATTTTGTGATACCGATGGCCACCGCTTCTCCCGCTCTCTATGCCCTCCCCTCCCGGCCTCCATACATGTTGATGTTGGTATGAAAGTCGAACCGATAAACGATCGATAACCCGTAACCGCCACTTTTTCTCTGACTGGTCGAGTTTTCGGTCATGAAGTGCCCGTCGTCTCCATGGCTATCTCTTAATCAGATGTCCAGAGTTTCAGTGCATACCTTGCTTGCCAAAAAACACATTGTCATCAGCAAAGACAACAAACTAGATCTACGGAAACACATCAAAATAAGCTGGGACACCTGCATTCTGCATTGGCTATACATTGTAACGTTAGAACCAAGTTTTTCTTTTCTTGTGAATAACAGGCGAAACACCCGAGCCAAAAGGTATCTTGCGTAGATCGCTTCTTTAGCTTCGAATCTCGTAGCGGAGGTAGACGCTGCTACTGAGCATGCGCACCGCTAGTTTTGTCTGCATAATTCCAGGGATCATTTCCGGAGGTCGTAAGCTAGCGGGATGGCGGTTGTGATTGCAGCTTTCGATGCCTTGTCAGCTTACAGGTGAACGGAGTGCACGTACACACTTTCACTTAAATAGAATGATTTATTTTTATGAACTGCCATAATACGGGCGTATGAGAAATGAATAGTAGTGTTGCAGAATATTTCTGAAAAATATCAATATTGATTCTATTGTCTTCCGGAGAAGTGTACGGAAAAAGTAATGTGAAAGTAATTTTGTAACGTAACGAATAAAGTAATCCGTTACTCCTCAGCGAAAGTAATTTGTACCGGTAATCCATTTTATTTGAGGCTCGGTAATTTTCCATTTTAATCCATTACATTTTTCAAGTAACGAGCACAAGTCTGCACTGACCTCACGGATGAATGTGATGTTATGGGCGAAGCGTTGCCCAGATTTGTTTTGTTGACTTAACATTTGCCACTTCACCAAGAACATCTCGTCCTAAAGAGAAACCTGGTGCATGTCTCTTCCATGACCAAAATTGTCCTTTTGTTGTGAAAAAAACCTAAACTTGAAGAGTGTGACGTAAACAGAAAGTACACTGATAGCACTATCTAGCGAGCCTACTGCTTTAGGGCCATCTCCATTTCTTCAAACAGCACCACAGCAGTTCTGTCGTGCACGTTCAAAAGATATCGCTAGATCTCAAATTCTATCGGCACAGCTCTAGTGCAAGTGCCCATATGTATAATTATTACAATCTTAACAACGAAAACAAACTTACCAATCAATCGATGCCACACCATCATCTACCCAAAACAAATATCAACTTTATTGTGTGACTCAACTAAGAACAACGTTTGCGCTTTCGAGCGAATTTAAGACTCTCTTTTAAATCGAAAAGACAATTTCTTAGGGGGGCAGGCAGTCCTGGAAGCTGGATGCGTCTAAGCTGGTGCCTGAGGACTCGACAATCTTCTGACTTCGGAAGCGATTCACAGAATATTATTCCGCCAGTCAGTGGCGAGAGCTCCTCGCCTGTAAGCAAAGAGGGGTGAAAAATCAGGTAAGACATGATACTTGGACGGGGTTATGATTGAGCATATAGGAGGAGGGGCGTGTTGCGATCTAAAACAGAAACCTCGACCAAAACTCTTCTAAACACGCAGTAGAAACAAGCATTTGATTTCTGCAGATTTCGGAAAGTACGCTTCCAAAACATGAATTAGCTATCTCTCTTACTAGTGTATGCCTGTAAAAAGAAACAAAAGCATGTTCATGTTTTTGTGGCGCTGAAGCCACCGGTTTTAGAATACAAAAATCTACCCGAAGCAGAGTGACGGGGGTGTGGGGCCTGTTCCTTGCTGGACAGCAAAACTTCCAACCCAAAACGTACACTAAACAAACATGTAAAGCAAATAGCACACTAAACTCACAACGCGCTGCACGTAGCATGCAAGATAGAACTTTGACGACATATGGCAACGTTTTGTTAATTGAAACCGGTCCAGTCAAAGGCAAGGTCATGCTAGGGTACTTACTCCTAAGTAGATGGTGAATCAACTTGGCAGCTTTGGCTTCGTCTTTGCGCCAGGACTTTTTGAGGATCACGGCCGCCGTAGGAGTGACATTGCATGGAATGGGTACGACGCACACCTCTTTGGCAAATTTCATTTCTCGAAGAGTGTCTTCGAGTTGATGGGGCATCAGGGTCACGCCAGCGAAGCTTATTCTGTCCATTATCCTGCCGAGAATCGTGATGCGACCTTGACCATCGTACCTTCCCAAATCTCCTGCATAGATGCAAACAAAAGTTTTCAGTGATCAGAAGGCTACAGAATTATTCTAATTTTAAAGTACATGTGAATTCGAAGATAGGTATTTCTTTCCTCCTTGTGCAATGCCCATACGTAACCTCAATGTTAAATAAATAATGATCATGAGAATATAGTGAATGAAAAAAAAGTTGCCCCAAACGAGCTGGTGAAGGTTTAACACAATTTTAGACAAACCCCCGAGAGTGGGGAAAAAACGAAGGACAACACAACACAGACCTCCGTGTGGTGTGTTGTCCGTCTTTTCCCCAGTCTCGGCGTTTGTCTAAAATTACAGTGAACGCCTTATGTTGCAATGCGTTTCGGCTCCGATAGCACAACACCTAACCCATCTATGAGCACGCACCGCCCAATAGTTGTAAGGTAATCCCAATGAACGTTTTCTCTTGTTTTAGCGAAAGAGTACACGCGATTGCAAAAACCTATCAAATAATCAAATCTTTCAAATAATCAAACCTACGACCATCTGCTTTCACGTCGCATGTGCTCGTACATTTGAGGGGAACCGTTCAGGGTGCATAGGTTGAAATCCACCATTTATTGAATCCTCTTTCAAGACATTGATACGAGCACGTGTCTTTTCTGCTTGACGTCTCGTTCAATACGAGCATTTAATAAGGAGTCCCGGTTCGCCAGCTTATTCCAAAAGCTCTCGTACATCAATACATCAAAAAAAAAATGTCTGCAAAAGATTGCTGCGACCCGATATTTTTATGAATGCGTAGCATTTTTCCCGTGTCCTTTGCAACTTTCGCAATGGAACAAATACAAACTTACTAGGAAGACAATAGCCCCCTGAGAATTTCTACACTTACTTTTTTGTGGCCTTTCTATTTTTACTTAGAAGGTACCATATGCATTCGGTAAGGACACGCAAACGACACGTTCGTTGAGTTGGCTTGCCGGAAACCGTTTGGGTTGCTTTTGGTCATTATACAAAGTTCCGTCACTCTTGTGCGCTTTGAAGTTTTGAGCAATATATTCGTCAACCATGAGATACGTATCCGACCAATTGGAACGTGCCCGCATTCATACGGGAAGGGGGGGGGTTAAAATAAACATGTATTTCCTGTGAAGGCAATATACTGACAGCGAGAAACAGGCTATGAAAGATAGTGTGAGGACAGTGCGTGACATGTTCTTTAAAATGTCCACCCCGAGTGCGGGACGTTTGCACTAAACTGTTCCAAGGCACTTACGAAATTCTTGCGCAATTCAAACGAGCCTGAAATGTTTAAAAATACAAGGAATCTGCAATCTGTTTGTCGTGTTACTTCCCTATGAGCTAAAATCTCTTTTGCATTCAGGGCTGTGTTAGATATAAAATTGTGATATAACAGCTGCAATCAAGAACTCTTTATATGACCGGGATTCATATTTAACACCATGATTTAGCAACTTCAGCATAGAGGTTGGCTTGACGGAAGAACTTAAGACGGCTTCGAGGTTGCCCTGAAGTGCTTGCTTTGTTTGAATGAAAGAACGGATACATCAGCGGGGATCATATGCTCGACAGGTGCTTTTCTTTTACGTTTTGAAGTGATCGTCTTATATTTATGGTATCACAAATATAGTGAATATATGTATAATGATGACTGTTCAACTGCGTACCGGTGCGGAGCCAGGCCTCGTCGGGGATGGAGGTCACACTTGGTTCATCAGGCTCGCCACTAGGACCAAAGCCCCTGCTGGTAGGACGTTCATCAGACGGAGTGGGGAGATCGCTGGAATTAGGGAAATCACTCGGAGTAGGGTCATTGGAAGTAGGAAAATCGGATGGGGTGGGGGCATCGCTCGAAGTGAGCGCATCGCTTTGGAAAAAAGCGTCGCTCGGGCGACGACTTGACCTTCGAAAATCGATCGAAGACGTGCTTTCGGATTCGCTGGAAAGTTGTCTAGGAACAAAAAAGGCTTCGGGAGCTCTGCCTGCAAATCGGGGATCTGTTGCTTTGCTCGAGGATGGGGCATCCCAACAGGCACCCGTGGACTGGGAATAGGCTCCTGTGGGTGGGGCGTTGGCACCCGTGGACTGGGAATAGGCTCCTGTGGGTGGGGCGTTGGCGCCCTGGGGTGGGGCTTGGGTGCCCTGGGGTGGGGCTTGGGTGCCCTGGGGTGGGGCTTGGGTGCCCTGGGGTGGGGCTTGGGTGCCCTGGGGTGGGGCTTGGGTGCCCTGGGGTGGGGCTTGGGCGCCCTGGGGGTGGGGCTTGGGCGCCCTGGGGTGGGGCTTGGGCGCCCTGGGGTGGGGCTTGGGCGCCCTGGGGTGGGGCTTGGGCGCCCTGGGGTGGGGCTTGGGCGCCCTGGGGTGGGGCTTGGGCGCCCTGGGGGTGGGGCTTGGGTGCCCTGGGGTGGGGCTTGGGTGCCCTGGGGTGGGGCTTGGGTGCCCTGGGGTGGGGCTTGGGTGCCCTGGGGTGGGGCTTGGGTGCCCTGGGGTGGGGCTTGGGTATTCTGATGTGGCACCCCGGCGCCCTGGGTTGGGAGGTAAGCACTCTTGGGCACGGTCTCGTCTCCCTCGTCTGGCCCGTGGAACGAGACCGTTGTCTGGAGCCTCGAGAATGGCGGTACGTGATAGTATCCTAGACCCAGGCGGTCGCTCTTCACACATATCTCGCCGTCGCAATCTTCGGCGTACGGCTCGTAGTCATTCTCTGGAGGCATAATCTGAAGAAAAAGAATGTTGAAGTACTCATTAAACAGTTATTATAAGTGCTGGAATCTCAATAAATTATTTTGATATCTTGCTGTCGTAAAATGGAACAGTAATAATCGTCTATTTATCGATGCGTTAGCTAGTGCATCTCGTTCAGTAAAGTTTCGATTGCAGACGATATTGACATTCTTTAAGATATACTTTCTGCCGTCGGTCTCTTTACGTTCTTCTGTCCTCAAATATAAGCAACCAACTCAAAATGTCAGCAATAACCGCTTTGGCGTGTATTCTATACCAATGGCCGAATCAAAGCTATCAAAGAAAAATTTAATTCACCAAATAAGCAACTTTATGGATATGCTATACTGCACATACACGCATCCTTCGGTAGAGGAACAGCTCGCGCTGGAAAGCTCAGTTGTACAGTGCGAGGTGAAATTGCATGTATACTGCAAGTGAACCGACTTATTACTAGTTCTGCAGTCAGAAGCAGCGATTAGTTGTTTCCGGCTGCGGAGTAGACACTGCCTTTTATATAGGGGCTCTTACAAACTTCATTTATTTCATTTATTATGTCTCTCAGAGCCCGAAGGCATTCGAAGACGAGGGCTTCGTCGGGGTTGGAGATCTGCGTTTTTACAGCGGAGCTGTTAAGGGCTAGGTTCCCGAGGATCGTGTCCGGTACAAAACACTTGTCCACAAAAACGCCTCTGGACAGCTACCGCCACCTATAAGCGACGGCGGCAAGCCCACAACCAGTATGGTTGCCGCCGTCGCTGGTAGATGGCGCCAACATTTCCAGCTATCATAGAAGAATGGATAGTTGTGCGGCGCGTTGGTGGGAATTCACCCTAGGAAACAGCGCGAAAAACAGACGAGGACAAAGAAGCACATGTAACGAGCGCAGCGCTCGTCACGTGTGTTTCTTCGTCCTCGTCTGTTTTGCGCGCAGTTTCCTACGCTCTTTTCAGTTTCGGTTTGGGATCAGGATGGGTGAGCCGCGTGCATTTTCGGGGAAGGAAGACTGGCTGCGGAAGGAGCGGCGACGTACGCAGCAGCGCGAATTGGTCCGTAACCGCTGCAAAGCCGCTGTCGCCTCGACTTCCACTGCGTCGAGCGCTTCAGATTCCCTTGCCAAAGAGGAGCACATCGCTCGCCTGGAAAGTCGCCGCCGAGAACAGAACTAGCGATGTAAAGGGCGCCGGCGGGCCAACGCCACGGACGACGATCGTGCCACGGAGGCCAAGCGCAAGCGCGAGGCCCGGCGACGGCTGCACTCCACGCCGGCAGAACAGTTCCCGGGCGCGACGGCGATGCTCCGGAGGGAGTTCGTGGATTACCCGTTTGGCGTCACGTGCGCCGTGTGCGACCGACTCTGGGTCGCTGGAGACGTATCCACGACCGGAAGCGTGTCGGACGAGAAGCAGCGGGAAACGGGCGCGTGCGTGTTGCGGTAGTGTATCGAGTACAACTCCGCTGGTCTTCCTTCTTCACGAGAGTGGAAAGGCTGAACGTTTTTTCTTTTTGGCAAAGGATACCGGAGCAAATATTTTTTACAGATGCTACTATATCTCTAAACCGGGTCAACAAATGAATTTCAGATTGCTTTTGTTCTGGAAACAAGTCTACATAAATTTACAATTGATGAGCAATGGTCGCACATTTTTATAGTGACGATGAAAAAAACCACATAAAACATTACATGATCTTTGCTTTCCCAGAGTTCTGAAGTAAGAAAGCTGGCTTACCTTGATTTGACAGCCGGGAGCAGGAATTCCGTCGAAAGCCCCAGTCTTTTCGCCGACCCCCGAGACAATAACCAGGCCGAATGCCTCGGTAAGGCCGTAGTAGCGATGGAGGATTTGATAATGGAAGTTCTTGAGCAGCAGTTTGGGAAGGCTACCTGGAATCACATCACCTCCGATCATGATCTTCTTCAAAGGCGGGAACGCGTGAGGCTTGTGGATATCCAGCTCGTCGATCGGTTTGTCGTGGGCTGCTCCGATGATGGCCAGAATCCTCTCAGGAAAACAGAAGGTCGCCGTCACCTGCGATTTATAGTCCTGCACTAAAACAAAACTACGCTGGGCTCATCGGAACGAAAATATCTGGGTTTTCGTATTACGTTGTAAAACGATATTGAACCAAATATGAAATGGACACCCTACGGATGTTATATCGAAGTTTTTAGTAAATAGTTATTGCAATTCGATGAAGTACGAGATACTCCGCGGGCGTCCTTGCACACGCATTGTGTGAATATCGGGTACCGTGATCGCAGCCCAAGAACATACAAAAGTATTTATTGGCTTGAGGCGACAATCCAGTACGTAATAGTTTAACTAGGCAGGTCCGAAGTAGTCCGAAAGATTTAGTTTAGACTTAGGTTTTTTATTTGAAGAGCTAGATAAGTTAGCTTAAAATTTGAGCTTATTGACCCTGCAATACAGTGAGAAAAATAATATTAGCATATTAAATCAATCAAAAACTCCGCTCCCGTTGAGTAGAATAACGCGCACTCCGGATTCTGCCCAGAAGATGCGCTCAAAATGAATTACTTTCTTTTTGTTGTGTAACACCTTAGACAGACGCGTATTTCTTTAAACTGAAAGTTAACAAAAAACGTACTAATAACCTTATGTAATTTTATTTAGGTCAAAGTTTAAAACAGTGGAAGAGGGAATTTGGGAGGAAGCTGCTTCTACTTTGTCTGTCTGCGGTCTTGTACGTTCTGGGTTTTGCTTGCCCGAAGTACGTTTTCCTCTCTCTTTGTCAAACAAGAGGACGCTTGCCTGGGACGATTGATATACCAGGCATTCTTTACTATTTTAGTAACAGCATATTTGGCAAGACAGAGCCCCCTAAAGCGACCTTTGGTGAGAATCCTGTCTTTCTTGGTATGAAGTAAAAGTTCCTTCCCGATTGACACCTATTGTCGAAGAGAGCAATTTGCTCCCGTAAAGCATTCGACGATGCACTTCATAGTATCACTCAGTATTCATTCTACACTCCGCGGGTGCACACGTTTATGGGCCGCCTCAGCAAAAATGTAGATCCGCACCCGCCGATCTTCACATCCTACCCGCATCTGTAGTCCCTGACGTCCGCACCCAATCCGCGAGATTCGATGCATTTTTGTACACATCCGACAGTTGTCCGCCGATTTGCGTGGATGATTCTCGGGTAATCCACGGATGAGCAAAGTTATAGCTGCGAGGGACTGTATGGGGTGTCACGAGTAGCGAAACCTGGTTCGTTCCAAGTGTGATATTCTAGAACAATTGCGCCGTGGTGGCTGGAAATTCACGGTGGTCAGTGCGAACGCTTCTATATTTTCTCTCGTGAAAGTGGTACTCACATTATGCCGGATCACGAGTGCTGTGAGTTCCTCGTAGTCGATTGTCGGTTCCTCAAAGACCGTGAGCGCGCCAAGCAACATTGAAAAGGCGTTCAAGGAGAATCCGAACACGTGACATAGGGGTGTCCACGCCAAGAAGACGTCCGTTGGGTCGATGTGGTTGAGTACCCTGCAAGCGAAAGAAAACAGAAGTGGCGGTAAATAATTAGGAATTGTCAAATGATCTGATGGAGGCAATCAAGAACCGCCAAAAGTCCATCGTCACTGCGCTTGTGGTTTTAGTGGGTTCGCTGTGACCGTCTAAACCAACAACGCACAATGCATGCACCGTGATCCTGTTTTTTTATGTGCCATTGGTTTAGTCGGCGATAGAAAACGCACAAAAATGATCACCATGACGATGCAATCTTAACACTGCTTGATTGACTTCACAGTCTCGTAGCGTAGGCTGTGACCGGGCTTCCGAGTTAAACGGAGTAAAGTATTCAGTTTAATCAGTTAATATCTCCCAGTGCTCGAACACTGGTCTAATATGTACATTTTGTTTGCATACAGTAAAGACACTCACTAAGCACAGCTGTGACACCTGCGATGAAGATTACTTTTTTTATTAGACAGTTTTAATGCAACAAATTCACAGAGTTGGATTTTGGTGTTAGTTGTGGCTCCATTGTTTGTGGCTGGGGCGTTTAACAGGGATGACTTGCACGACACAGAATGGAAGTAACTATACGCTCTATGAAAGTAGTTATAGTGGTAGCGTATGGCCAGCTCAAAATGTGACTACATATGTGGTCGGAATTTAAAATTACATTCTAGCAAATTCAGTTTCAACACAAACTGCCCAAATAAATTTTTGTAAATGCTTCAAATGTAGTATAATTATAAAAGGGCATGTAAACATTCAATCAAAGGACAAATAGAATAATCCATTATTACTTTAACGTGTGCGCTTGGTGCGCAACAGGATGTGAAGCATTTTTTCTCGGCAATTCATCGCTGAATCTCTTGATTAAATGTTCGTGTTCAGAGACTGTTCAGAGAATTCCCTAAACAATTTCACGGTTGCATATATCGAAGTATTCGAAAGGTTACGTTATTTTTCTACAAAGATATAGGGAGTGTGTACTTTATCATAATAGGGTTAATCATTGACGAGGCGAGTTTTTTTTTTATTAAGATCTACTGTATACTTTTGGTGTTCTTATGAAAAATAACCAAAAGAGAATAGTATACGGGAATAACGCACCGATACGACTCGAAAGCGCAGGCGTAAGCCTTGTGCGTGATCTCCACCATTTTCTGGCTTGCTGAGTACCCCGAAGTGTGGAGCACCACAGCGATCTCCGCACTGCTCACGGGAATGTGCTCTCGGAAAAAAATGGCGTCGTCTGGCAGGGCGAATGGGTCGATCATGCCAGCATCCGGGCCCAACACAAGGTCTTGATACCACTGCCGGAGACAGACATGGATATTAACATGATGCGAACTTGTTACCTCTTCGAACTCATGATCTTATTGCGTAAGAAACGTAAAAGGACTACCCATGGCCAAATTTCTGGGACAGTTCGTGGAAAAAAATAATTTTCAAGGAAATATCAAAATTATATATGATTTCCGTTCTACGATACCCAGACAATTACAGTCCTGGGGAACATTACTATCTTTGGTAAAAAAAAAAGCATAAATTGATAATTTTGCGAATGTGACGCATAGGATTCAAAGCGAAAAATTCATAGAGCCATGGAATAAGAACTATGCACTCCCAAACGTTTACAAGTCCTTTTCGTGAAGGTTGGATTCATTGTTAGTTTGAAGGTGCGGCACAAAGAGAAAAGTAATAGATACATTTTTGTGCATCTATTAAGTGAGCATTGTACGGGCATAGCCTCCTATATACTGGCAAAGCCTCGCAGATCGCCACGAGTAGTGGCCGCCGATATGAGGTGCAGCGGCAGACAACGTATGAAAGGAGAGCCACGTGACTGGCGCCCCGCTGCGGCGAGACGTCGAAACTCTCTCGCTCCAAATCTGCGACAGGGCACTATGAATCCGTCGTCGAACTGCCAGGCTTTGAGTGCACAGAGGAAACTATACTACGGGATACAAGGGCGCGTTCGATGCCTCGTAACGTGTTCTTTTGTTGTAACTGCAGGCCTCTTTGAAGAAGTTCAGTGATGGCTGTGGTCGGCCTTAGATTTCTGGGTGTATGAGGATTCGTGGAAGCAAAGAAAATAGTCGAGTTTGAAACGTCACTTTTTCTGTGCCTTTTCCTTTGACTAAATGTAGCTTTTTGTATCGGAGTCTCGGGCACTGAAAAAAGAATCAAGGCCCACTAGCTCTCCTGCACCCGACGGTTACCAAGCGAGGACCGCACAAAATAAACCCTAAGATAAGCAACCAAAAGTTAACGAGATCCTGCTCTTCGTGAAGATATTGTTTTTGTAATTTTAGAATTTCCTCTTAAAAATAAAATAAAAAATACCCCACTGGACGAAACACACACACAAAAAAGGAACGACGTTCATTTTTCTGTTCCAGTAAAAATGTAACGAGTTCAGTTCCAGTTCTACCGATGCTAAATGGAACGGCGGCGTCCCTTCGTTCATCCGTAAAAGGAATGAAGGGACGCCGCCGATTTAGTGGTTTTCAATGATGCGCAGCTAGTTTCTAATTGGAACCATATGCCTATTTGGACTAATTAGTTACTTAACAAATTTTAATTAATTATTTTACTTATTGTGACGATTATACCCCTGTATTATGTCCCCCTGAGTGTATAACTCACCTGCATAAGCCGCATTGGTGGAGCTTTCATGCATTTTTTAACAAATCTGTTCAGCTTATAAAGAGAACCCTGCTACGATGCCAACTCATCCTAACCTCTTTGGAGGCCTAAATAGAAGTCCCTCGAGATTCCCGCAACATGCTTGAGTGACGCTACACTTGGAAAACCCTTGCGACACCAACTTGTTATAGTATTGCACGACTAATTAAGGAATGAATATTATATACTGTAAACGACTTAATTTTCGCGAAGACCCAATTTTCGCGAATCGTCTACAATTCGCGAAAAAGGTCCCGCGAACAATTCCGGTAAATTGTAAACACACTGAAATCTATATCGAGATGCCACCGGGTCGCGAAAATTAGAGCACACAGATTATTCCAAAACTTCAGCTTTGACCCAAACCGCGAAGTATTGAGCCCGCGAAAAATAAGTCATGTACAGTCTCTTCAAAGAGTTTCACATCCCTTGAGTAATTGCAATTATTGGGCGTAATTTTTATAGTTAAAGGGTGCACCGAAGGTTTCTGCCTGCCTTCTTTTTATCACTCTACTTTGATCTCCCGAAGGAAAAAAAAAAACTTGCGGTACGACGTTGGAGAGTTTGAGTAGATTATTCAGATACCTCGGATAACGGTACCCGAAAATGATACGATGGATGATCATAGGCGTCGTCGGGGTATCGGGTAAAGTTAACGTAGTCATCGCAACGACCTACTAAAACTATGTTAGCATACGCCGGCTGCTTCTGTGTAGGTAAATCCAGAAGAAAACTAGTGTGCTTTGTTTTTAAGCATGTAATAATAAAATTGGAATGAACCTATATGCATTAAAGTATCGGTTTCTTTCTAACAAATGCTAAGAAAGAAGGAAGAACGGAGCGATTGATTGTCGTTGAGAACTACGAAAACTATGACTTGGTTGACACTACTAGCTGATGGGACCAATCAGAGAGTGTCAGAAGCTATTTAGTACACTTTCAGAGTCTGCTGCAATACGTAGACTCCGCCCTATTTAATAGATAGCTCGAACAAGGCGCAGCTTGTGTTAGTGAAATATACGACATTCATAATTTTTCTATCATATCGGATTGGACGTATCCAGTTAGTTCAGCACCGTAAAATAGCCAAGAGAGCTGAAGTTACCTGTGCACGATCCTGAAGGCGTGTGGCTAACAACGATCGTACCCTGGTAAGAGACTTCTTCTCCATGAGAATAAATGTGGCGGCACTGTCCACAAGCCTCTTCTCCGCGTCATCTGGAAACAAAAATGTTGATCCTTTATATTAAAATCAAATTGCCTCTTTGGCGTTTGCCAAAGACGTTTTAAAAGCCATTGGCTTCATAGTTTTTTTGGTTTTTTAGGGGGCAGTAAGGAGGCCACAGGAGGGTAAATGTTGCGTGACTCGACGAGACGATGTCACGGCATGGTATCACTTGACGTCACGTGACATGATGGCACCACCCTACATTACTAGATTACCTCAGTTGTGGAACTCCCCGCGGAGGGGGAGTTCCACAACTGACTCACTCCAGTGCGCCTCCCGTCGTTTGAAGCGCCATCTAGATTTGCATTTCCAAACCGTGTTCCATAGAGGACGATGAAACGCCATCTGGACGGCCATGCTTCGAAATGTACGTATTCCATAGAATACACTGCATTCCCATAGCAGCCGTCCAGCTCGTCGAACGTCGGGGGGGGGGGGGGGGGCAGAGGGAAGGGGGGGAGGGTGTACTGCTTGGGCAAGCTGCGTCTATGAGCAGTTCCGCAAGACTGAGCTAATCTAATACGTTGAGAAAGTGAGGGAGAGGGGAGAGTAGAGCGCGCGGGACGTAAGAACGGCGAATTGTACCCTGTCACGTGACTTAATGATATAACGCACGTCAGTGTAGCGTGACATCACGGTGCACTACTGTGACGTAATAGTGTCACGTGACACGGTGATGTTATCGAGACTACATCCGCGGACACGCTATTCCTTAAACTGGATTTGTAATTTCTACGCATTTAGTGTGCCACTTTCTTTTGCTTTTATTGTATATTTTACGTGAACTTCAACCCAATACCTGTCTCAGCCCCTGTGAGGGGTGAGCACCATTAATAAATAAATAAATAAAAGGAAATAAACAACACCCGTTACTCCACGACAGGTGAGTCTGCCGGGTCTTCGTTTTTGGTCTGTCTCCTAGGGAGGTCAAAACTTTGTCATGCAATCGCTGCAGTCCCAAGACGAATGGTGACAGAGCAGCGGCGGTCGACACGGCGGACGAGCTGTTGATAAAATAAACTCTGCAAGCCACGAGGGGGTGTGCCGCGACGAGATTGACACTGGCGCCGAGTCGCTTTGTTCGTCAGCATTTCCATAACCAACCGCCAGTGTCGCAACAGTCGAGAGCATGACCTAGAGGGCCTAGAATTAAAGGGAAGCTGAAAGACTTCTTGAACAAACTGAGCTAGGTGTGAATTTTGACGTATTTTTATCCCGTGAATCTGGACTTCACGTTCGTTTTCCCATACAAATGTCACTAAATGCAAGAAAACAACAAAAAGTTAGACCAGTCGTGACGTCACACTAGGACCTTTGGGCCGCCAAGCGCGTGTCGCTCGTGTGGGCAGCGCGTGCAATTGCAAACGTGTCGGGTATATGCAACCCCCCCCCCCCCACACCCACACACACAAACACACCAATCGACGTCTCTTTCTGACCTTTTTGAAGGTAGTAAGAGTGCGCGCGCATAGCTTTGATCGGCACCAAAGATGCGGAGAGCGAATATTTCAAAAACTTCTTACACGACGTCACACCCCGGGAAGGAGCGGCTTCGGTTGATACTTTGAAAATTAATTTCTGCAGCCTCCGTGCACCCGATTAGAAAAAAAAAATCTCAATATTTGTGGTTCTGGAGGTCAAATTTAGGTGTGTTTCCTCAAACACAGAACCGCTACAGTTTCCCTTTAATAAAGACGGCAACTCAAACCATGGAGAGCGTTTTGCAGCTGAATGGCGGACACCTCCCGTGCAAATCGGTCGCTGATGCGCATGCGCGCGTTACCGCGTGGCGAGGGGGGAACACCGGTCGGAGAAGCCGAGCCAAGCTCGGCGACGCTTGCACACGAGCGACGTTCTTGGGCGCATAATATAGAAAGCTAATCGTAACCACAAGTCGGATAACCGATAAAAGACTGTTAATTTAACTCTTTAATTAGTTCAAAACGAACACATGGTTCGAAACTTGCGGAGCGTTATCGAAAACCTCTTTGTCAGTGAATTTTATACAAGATTCGGAGCGCGTGGGGAGTGCGGTGGTGGGTAGTGGTGGGCTAAATTTACCGCTCGTGCAGCATGTGCAAGGCTGGTGGGAAGAAACCGCAGATGACAACACCACCGCGCGCAGGTTGATTTTAAAAGCGTTTCTTTGAAGCCTAGAAGACCTTGTGGCGCGATAAGGCTACACCTCATCCCCCCAACAAATTATCTTCGAAAGTCTGCAGTGGGGCGCTCACCGTCGGTTTGAGCGTAGCCGGTGAGATAGAGGACGCCACCGAGGAAGATAACGGCCAGGGATGCTGCCAAGTTCTCCAACGAGTTGGAGAGCAGCGCCCATACACGAACGCCAGGTCCGACGCCCCTGTCTTGGAACATTGTAGCGTACTTTTGGATCATCTTAAGAACGTCTGCGCCACTGAACGGTACGTTACCGATGGCCTAGAAGAGGAGAAGTAAAAATTGAGTTGAATTTCTCTTCCGCATGGTTTTTTTATTGTCAGGGAGTTCCAAGATACTGCGTAAGTTAAGACTGCAAAATCAACGTCTGTGTGCATTTCTTTCGCCTATATTATGTTTAGCTACGCGCTTAGGGGGATTCAAAATAACCTTGGGTTGCCTCGCGGTTTATTCTAGCCCTACGGAAATACCGCTCAAGATGCTTGTGGATGTAGACATCCCATACCGAGATAATTATTTCTTGAAACCGGTTCCTTCCATTAGAATGTTCTTTACTTCAGAAAAATTGGAGATAAAACAGCGAATGCTTAGGATTATGTTGAACATGATTGTAAACCTGAGTCTGGGGCATAGAAGAGGACACAACAGAAGGTAGAAAAAGAGGAGTCTCAGTCTCAGGTTTACAATCATGTTCAACTTACACCAGCTAGCCTGCACTCTGACGATTTTGTCGCTTAGGATTAGTTATAACTAATTCTTCTCCAGGTAAAAAAAAAAAGGTGGGTGATAGGATAAATTTTAATAAACTTTTTCTTTCTGAAGTGGTCAGTCTTGTATTATAAACCCTTTAATGAACACCATAATTGAATTGCAGGAATATTTGATCCCGTGATTTCTTGTTCCTTCACATCATTGCATGCACGTGGCAACTCATTACGTTTTGATAACGGCATGTGAATGCAAGTATGAAACGATCGAATTTTGACGAGGACCTAGTGCTCGCGAAATTCGCGACTCTGAGAACATCGAGGAAATTTGCAAATATATTACCCCATGGTAAGGAATACATAGCATATCACTCCCAATTGCGTAATTACGTACCCGCGAAGTATTCCCGAAACCCACACTTTGCAACCTTCGCGGAATATTCAACTCAGGAAAATGAACTCATTTACTATATACTGCCACTCTTAGAAAATTAGCAAAACGATTTACCTTTAACTGATATTGAGAACATCGATCGTTTAATCACCATGCAGTCGATTTAAATCATAATGAAATTAAAACAAGTGAATTACAAGCAGATTTACCCACGGCAAGTAAAATAGTATTTTTAGGGCAGCTTATTATTTTTTTTTTACTTGAAGAGATACTTACAGCACCGTTCTTTTTCCGCGCACGAGTACACAGGAGATTAAAAGGCATACATTCAAGAATTGTTTGTTAGAACCGAGTAACCGGGGTTAAGATACACTTTATAATGTAAGCTTTCGACACTCGGCTCTAAAAGAAACAAAAACTACGAGGTGCCGAGAACGACAAACTTACCGCCACGGTATGATCTGAAAGTTCTTCCAGCCTTTTTAGAACAAGTTGCGGTATAGTAACTTCCCGCACTTCGTACTGTTCTGCGAGCCAGGCTGGAGGATGAAGAACTCCGTTCACGATGTGCGCTTCCAGGGGCTGCTCTTCCCTTCAATAGAATAAAAATTAGGCACCCTTAAGCTAGGCAAACACCGAGCTTACAACGTATATACATACACAAATCAAGAGCTGAATAAAACATTTCTTTTCGCGAAATCAAAGGTTTAAAATTTGTCGGCGACTTGATTTTTTAACGAGACCAACTTTCTCAAAAATATCCCTCGACATCCAAATATGATTGACCCTTTTGGCACTTCGAGCTGTCTCAGGTGCACGCCAATATGTTTTCGGCGATCTTTCTGGAATGCAAACTTTGCCTCCCATTTACTAAAATAATAAAGTGTCCTAGTTGGTTTGGCATACGAAATATAGGTGTAAAGCGCAAGAGAGGACACGAAGGACAACGCTGCCCTGTCTTCTTCATGCCCGTCCGTCTCTTGCGCTTTATATACTAGTACCTTCCCTCTACGTTGGAGAGATGGCCCATTCACGTGACTGTCAAGGTACATCTCCGGCAATATGAAAGCCACTGGATGCGTGTCGAGGCGGTGGCTGGCGGGGGCGCTGCGAGCGCTCCGGGCAATTCAATTCTGCTTCGAGGGAAGGACGCTCACTGGGCTCAGCTAAAGCGCAACGCGCTTATCAGATTGTGCTGAGTCCCCAGTGAGCGTCCTCCTCGAAGCAGAATGGAATTGCCCGAGCGCTGCAGCGCCCCTGCAGCCACCGCCTCGGCTACGCGCCCAGTGGGTCTTTCATATTGCAGGAGACTGTACTTGCCGAACGATAACGTAGCACTCGTTTTGGATACGAGCTGAGGCGAGTTTCTGAAAAGGGTCTATTGCCTGTCGGAACAATGTCGACATGTTAGCAGGTACACGAGCAAGCTGCAGATGAACTAGCACGCATTCAACCGACAGCCGTGTCCTGCACATTCGCAGATCCTAAAACTGCAAACTGCGTGGCACACTCGAATTTCGGATATAATATTTCGACGGAGCGTGAAAGTGTTGGACAGCTCGTCAGTGGAAGTGCACTTACAATGGTGGTTCGCCTTGCTCGTTTCGCAGAGGCGGTGCTCCTTCATCGGCCCCGGTAGGCCTCCAGAATCTAAAGGCTTGCGGGAAATGTGGCCATCTCCAGTCGGACCTGGCTGGGAGCAACCTGGTTGATGCAACGTGAGATCAAAGTGTCATGTAAACGCGGGAAAGCTACGAGTGGGATTAAGAAATTATCTGCACCATGGTTATCTTAAAGCTTCTACCGATCGCACTGTTTTACTAGCGACTTTCGTATGAGGTCGTCGTCTCTCCAGCCATCTGCAGGCTGTGCAGGTTTGGACGTCTTAAATCAGTTCATTTGGGGCTAAGGTGGGAGAAACAATGGCTGCCCCAATCGTGACTTGCACAAGTGGGGGAGCCTATTGCTTTGGTGTTCTGAAAGTGTCTGCTACCGATATTCATCGAATACTTTGTGCGCAGTATGAAGGAAGTGTTGGGGGCTTGTGTAGATATTTATACAACGTGTAGTTGGATAGCCATTTCAAAGACTGCGACGAGTCACTCGCTGTAGATGAGCAATTTAGCCAGTGCAGTACAACCGCTGGTCTGGGGTCTTTAAGGTGCACCACGCAATAGTGATCCACGACCGCACGCCGGTACGATGCTCATCCAGATCGGAACGGGCAGGGGGTGGGGATTGAACCCAGGATCCCTGGGTCCTGCAGTGCAAGCTTTCGCTCCACGTGCTCCGAGCTGGTGTGCGCTAGCCCACTCGGCCGCCGATCCCCCACGCGCTACGCTTTGCCCAGATTCTCCGCACATGGTATCCCAATCGTCGCTCGCGCATTCCAGCCTCATATCGCCGACCACTGCACTCTTCACGTGTATTTTATCGCCGCTCGTGAATGATGATGAAAAGTATCGCCAAACTTTCGGTTCAAATCCATAAAATTTCTGGACCCGAGCTTATGCATGAACCTGGTTCGTTGTCGCAGAAACACCAAAATCTATTTTAACAAAAGATGAATGCTACGCGCACGACGTCGTGCACCGCGACTGGAAATGGATATATGCACGCACGACGCAAATCTTTTTGCGTCTCGGCTGATTTAAGGCGAGAAGAGGGAGGGAGAGAAGTCGTTAACCAAGCGTTAGCTTCTAGTGGTTTAAAGATTTGAACATGCACGTAGCAAAAGAAAGATATATAGATAATATATATATTGTCGACTAAACGTCGGTGGAGCATCTGTCGACGAATCGCGTGAAGGCTGCTCCACGAAACGCATGTCCACAAAATATGCATCGACGAAACGCAAGGGGCCCGAAATCCACCCCCGAATGGCGTGAACATGCACTCCGCGTCGTGAGATAACCATTTTCGATCGAGGTGCAGGACGTCATGAGTATAACTTCGCTCCTAAAAAAAAACAAAAAAAAAACGCATGTATGTTGAAATTGGTTTTAATTGCAAGACCGCGTTCGGGCCTAGCGTATTGCCATGGCCTTAATAATCATTGCTCTCAAGCAGGCACGTAGCCAGGATTTTGTTTCGGGGGGGGGGGGGGGGGCGCGCCCATGACAAAATGCTGTATGAGGGGGAGAGGGCAGAGGAGGTCCCAGCAAAATGGAAGAATTCGGGGAGGGGGGAAAGCCGAACACCATGCCCCCCCCCCCCCCCTGGATACGTGCCTGCTCTCAAGTCTCTCGGTACGATCGCGAGAAATAATAAATTGCTATCAAGTATTATAATACAACGGGCGAGAGAGGACGCAAGCAGCGTGTTATCAACTCAAGTTCTAGCACTCTCCCTCTTCAACTCCTCTCCTTCTAAAAGATGCCTATGCGGGTTTTGTTTTCTTAAATGTGGCAATTTGTATAAACGACAGCGACGCACCGCAAGCACAAAAACCTTAAACATCCAATAAAGAACCTCGAACCGTGCACTCCTGCCCATGAAGTTGCGTGACTGATATTAGACGTTCCTTCATGGGGTAGCGTGTCGGCAGGGCATCTTTACCATTCACACCGCCATTGACACAGGCATACTCAGCCAGCTGGAACTTATACCGACGCGAGAAGTGTATTCTTCTTCTGAAATCTTGACCAGTCTACTTAAACAACCTTAATCTGGAGAATCTTGCCGGTGAAATAAGCGTGCAGTCGCCGGCCATATGAGCTCCCCCGGCCGAACGCCGAGCGGAGCAGCGAAAATTCCGCATGCGGAGCGTCGAGCGTTGCCGCGGTCTGGGAGCCGGGCTATTGGTACCAAACCATTCCGTTATCAAAGGGTAGGACGCAGAACGTTTAATAGCATTCCGTGTTTTAAAACATGAATCTGAAGCACGGCCGATTACACACCCTCCTGCGGTTGTAGGTAAACGCAGACGGCTTATCGAAATTCTTCACTGCTCAATATCTCGGACGTGTTCTATGCTACTTTTTTTATTTGCAAAACTGGTTTGTCATTTTAAATATTTTCTACTCGAAGAGTAATTTTACGCACAAGCCCTTTCTTACAATCTTTCTTAAACCTAGACTAGACAATGCCAAGCGATTTTGAAATAATTCATTTCATCTATAAGGATATGCCATAGATAACAAAAAAAAAAAGATTTGTGTTGAAGCAGAATAAAGATTCAGGAACTTTTCATAAACGCGTCTTATCGAGGAGACTTGTTTTGCGCTCAGTAGCGTGTTGCTTCGCCATGGGCAATTCTCTACACGATGACTTTGCAGATGGCGTCCTGGTCGACCGCTTTTCGCTTGCCGAGGCATCGTTGTCATGCCTACTATCACAACAAACATAAGGTTTTTACATTTATAGGCATCGATTGAACACTGCTTCTTTATCTACGCCTGAAGCAAGCTCCAGTTTATCAGCAGTTATAACATCATCTCCGAACATTTGGGGCCAACTCCAGAAGACGGCAATTCTAATCAGTCATGTTTTTGTGATTGAGACTTCTAAAGGCTGGAATTCCGATAAAAGCTATAGCGTCTACCCATTTGATGACGGAATGGTTTGGTGCCAATAGCCCAGTTCCCAAAACGCGGCAACGCTCGACGCGCCGCGTGCGGGAATTTCGCTGCTCCGGTCGGCGTTCGGCCCGGGGAGCTCATATGGCCGGCGACTGTACAGTACATTGCACTTTAGAGCTCGCCGATTAGTGTGTCAGCAAATTGTTTCCTATCTACGTGCTCAAGAAAAACAGACAGCTACTTAAAAGAAACGAATCTAAACACTATATAACCACACCTTCAACAATAACACCGTCTTACTTGAAAAGTTGGCCACAAAAAACAAAAAAACAAAAAACAACATTCATATTCGTTTCTTTTGGGGAATTCGTTAACTCGAACAGAACATCGCCTATTTTTTTTTTTTGCATTGTAGTGGGACAGGATTTTGACAAACACAAGTCGGTGCTCGTAGATGAGCCAATCTAATAACGTTAGCAGACTTGTTGTCAGCATTTAAAGAGGAAGAGATAAAAAAACAAAGCAAGACGGCGTTGTCTGGTTCGTGTTAACCGTGTTCTCCACTCTACACCCGGAAAGAGTAATGAAGGAGTGCAACTTACATTGGAGCCTCAGCTTCCTCGTTCTCTAACGGTGCTGCTGCTCCGGTGTTGTCGCCGCGCCTCCAGAATCTCATGGTTTGCCGAAGACGGGGCCAGGCTTTGGTCAGACATGTCCGGCAGCGTCCTTGCCGCCGTCACTCGGGGACACTGTCTTGCGACGATCACCCGACCACACACCCTTCTTCTGTCAACGCTACGATGTTAGACTGCACGCTTACCGTGCGGCGTGCTACACCGGAACTAAAACTGCGCGCATGGCGCATGTCTGTCTTTGTATCAAATGGTGACGCCGCCTAACCCTACCTACACACCCTTCCAGCGCCTATCAGCTACAGAGAAAAAAATGTCGCGTCACTTGGCTGCAGACTGTTACGCCGCGTCCGATATTCCGGAGAAGAGAGCTATAGACCTTTCCACCGCTTATCACCCGGGCAAAAAATGGTGAGTCACTGAGCTGTGGACGCATGCGCAGTGTCTGATCTACCGCACAGCAGAGCAACAGCGCACGCTCAGAAGGCCTTCCACAGCCCAGCAGACGAAGATGGCAGCGCGCAGAGGCGATTTTACAACGAAGCTGTTTATGGCTAGGGTTCTGCGGATTTTTCATGTGCGTCAACAAAAACTCTCCGCTCGCACCGCCGCACGCGCCGCGCGCATTCCCCGTATAAAAGACTCGAAGTAAATACCCAAAATAGAGCGTTGACGAACGCGCGTGCAAGATGCCCTTTGTTTTAGGCTTTTGCTTTAGAACAGTTACTGCTGCAGATGCCGGCGACGGACGCGCGCGCCTTCCCCGTATAAAAGATTCGAAGTAAATAACCAAAATAAAGCGTTGACGAACGCGCGTGCAAGATGCCATTTTTTATAGGCTTTTGCTTTCGAACAGTTACTGCTGCAGACGTCGCCACGTGCGGCGTGTGGAACCCCCTTCCCGGCATTCTTCTTGATGCTTAGGTAATTTAGCAATAGGTCTATTCAGTAGATTAGTTATCAATAGGGACCATTTTCAAGATCAATAGACTCTCAGGTAGATAATAAAGATTTGCCGCTGTGCGACCCGCGTCGGCCATGTCTACGCTCGCACCGGCCTCTCTTTGTCGTCGTTCCAAGCCCCCCCCCCCCTTTCCGCTGGCGTGCCTAGGTTCCTTTCCTTTTGCTCTCCCGGGGTGGCGGTGCCGTCGCGCGTGTCTACTTTCCGCCCGGTGGCGGTCCCGTCGTGCGTGTCTAGTTTCCTCCGGCTACTCGGGGCGTCCACGCGAAGTAAGGACCACCGATCAAGACAACAATAAATGTGTGCGAGTACCTTTCGTCACGATGACTACCGATCAACACAATAAATCTGTTCGTGCCTTTGTTCAAATGTTTGTGTCACGTCTCCGTCCTGTGTTAAACAGCTTCGCTGATCATCCACCGTCACAGTCTGGAATGGCTCATGATCCTTTGCAAAGGTCTATACTTCTTTTCGAACCAAGTGGGACTGCAGCCGATGCGATGCGATCCGACGTAGCCGATCAAGTAGAAAAAAATTGCATCGTCGTGGCACTCATCGTCTCTGTGGGTTGGACAGGTTATATCAATCACAAGCAGTAATTGCGCCACGATCCTGGTCTCTATTTTTTTCTTTGTGCCTTTGGCTTAGTCGGTGATAGCTAAAGTTCTAGATACTTCTTTTTACTAGTAACGACAACCAATAAAAATTACGAAGCACATTCCGCCAAAACAAAATAGCGTAATTCAGTTCAGTCCTCTGCTGTGCGCCGCCATTCGTTTCCTAAAACCTGCACCGTCACGCAGTCGGCTCTTCAAAAAATGTTGCTACTTGTAAGAAGCTCTTGTCTATAGGACCTTTAGTGATAGCGAGCGCTCAAAGACGACGAGCGCTATCTAGGACGATAAAGTTTGGACGCTGTCTGATTGGCATTGTCGAATCGTCGGTTACACTGGGACTCGTGGGGCGTTTACAGTTGTGGATTCGCGGGCGGGTCCTCGCGAAAAGTGGATTTTGGAACCGGCCAGGTTCTCCGCCAGCGACGAGTCGATTTCGCCACCCGGCTTCAGAATCCGCTTTCCGCCAGCCCGGAAATCCGCCCGCGAATCCGCGAGTGTAAACGCGCCATTAAAGTGAAGAACGGAGGATAATGCGAACGCCCAGAAGGTGTTTTCCCAACCGGGTGGTCAAAGAGGGAAGCGTGCAGAAGGCGATTGCAGGAATGGTCTATGTGCGCCCGGTCCAGCATTTTTGTACCCGGGTAAGAGACGCCGAGTCACGGAGCTGTGAAGAACGCGTGTGTGGCGCCTGAAATTCCGGAGAATGGAGCTATGTGGAGCACAAGTTCGTTTGCTTCTTTTGCAGGGGTTGTGGTTGTTATGTTCGTTCAACATAACATTTATTACATAATTGTTTGCAGATAACCCACGGGCCGCCTTGGCCCGCAACAGAACTGACTTCGAACCCCACGGCCACCGCCTTTATTACCTTGGCCGCTAACGCCGCCAAGCGCCCGCCGCCCCCGCGGTGGCGCTACCAGTCAGACTACAACATTCCTTACCCTCAAGAAAAGCAATACCCGGAAACACGGCAAAGTTCAACGCGAGCTACGGTGAATAACGCGATACGGGTCTTCGGTCCCGGGTTGACCGTCTGAGCACTGGGGTAGGTGGCCTAGTCACAACGTCTTGCAGAGCCTCCGGGGTGGTGCACTGGTCACAACCTCGGGCGGCCAACTGGTCTCGCTCACGACAGTCCCTTGTTCAGCTGGGGATGACTCATGTGGCGCCGCAACCATTTCGTTTTCATCTGTGCTGGTGGTAGGGTCAGGTGCTGCTCGGTGTCACAGATGGTCCCCATGCCGGTTCCAAACAGTGCCATCAGGCAGCGTTACCTCTGTTGATGATGGACTAGTGGCTTCACCCACCACTCCAGGCACCCATGGTGTTCCAGGCCTGAAGTTACGAGCCCACACTCTGGCTCCAGAGGATGGCAGGGGGTCCTTTCGAGCGCCCTGGTCGTAACGCTGCTTCTGCTGCAGTTGCTGAAAACCGACCCGTGTCCGGAGGTCAGGATGCAGAAGGTCCAGAGCCGTCCGCAGGCGACGCCCCATCAGCAACTCTGCCGGTGTCCGTCCCGTGAGATAGCGCGGAGAGGTCCGGTAGTTCAGCATCACCCTGGCAATCTTGGTCTCGAACAGGCCTGGCTCAGCCTTCTTGAGCTTGTTTTTTATGGTCTGCACCACTCTTTCAGCAGCACCGTTCGACGCTGGATGGTAAGGAGGAATGAACACAGCCCTGACGCCGTTGCGCTCCAAGAAGGTCCTGTACTCCGAGCTGACGAATGCTGGCCCATTGTCACTAACCACCACGTCCGGTAGTCCATGGGCTGCAAAAATAGTACGCAGACACTTCACAGTGGCCTCAGCCGATGGAGACGGCACCCTCACCACCTCCACCCATTTCGAGTAGGCATCCACCAGCACTAAAAAGTACACTCCCTGGAACGGCCCCCCAAAATCCACATGCAATCTCGACCACGGTCGCTCCGGAAATGGCCAGGGCATGAGCGGCACAGACCTCGGAGCTCGTTGATATGCCTGGCACATACGGCAAGTGTTCACTTTCTGTGCAATGTCGTCATCCATCCGTGGCCACCAGACGTGGCTCCTGGCCACCATCTTCATTTTTTCTATTCCAGGATGAGTCTCATGCAGGAGGTCCAACACGCCCACCCGAAGAGATGCCGGCACCACAACCCGGCTCCCCCGAAGCACGCAGCCATCTTGAACGCTGCATTCCTCCCGTCTTGCCGCAAATGGCCGCCACTCCTCTGCAGCCGGCAGGTGTTGCCCTGTCGTCAAACGCTCTCGCAGGACCGCCAGGACAGCATCTCGGCTTGTAGCCCTCGCCATCGCTGCTGCAGACATCAAGTCGGGATAAACCTTCTCCAAGAGAAAAACGTCGCCCACCACCTGATCTTCCATGGTAGTAGCTGCCAATGGAAGGCGGCTCAATGCGTCTGCGTTCCCCAAGTTGCATCCTGGCCTATACTTCAGCCTGTAGTCGTAACAGCTGAGTTTCAGAGCCCATCGCATTACACGTGGCGAGCACTGCTGAGGAATGTCCCGGTCGTGCCCCAGGAGACCGAGTAGCGGCTTGTGATCCGAAAAGATCTCGAACTGCCGTCCCCACACAAATTGGTTAAACTTGGATACTCCAAAAACAATAGCAAGGGCCTCTTTGTCGAGCTGACTGTAATTCTTCTCGGCCCCCGTCAACCGCCTCGAGACGAAAGTAATTGGCTTTTCTTCTCCCGTTGGTAGCCTATGTGACAACACCGCTCCTACCCCATACGGGGATGCATCACAGCACAGCACCAGTGGCCGGCCCGGGTCATAGTATTCCAGCACAGACGCTAATACCAGTAACTGATTACTTGTCTCAAAAGCTTGACGTTGCTCTTGGCCCCAACACCATGCCTCTTCCTTCTTGAGCAGCACGTGGAGTGGTTGGAGCACCGATGACAAGTTTGGCAGGAATCGCCGGTAGAAGTTCAGCAAGCCCAGGTAGCTCTGCAACTCCTTAACGCCCGTTGGCTCCGGAGCCCCGACGACTGCTTCAACCTTACAAGGTGCTGGATGAAGACCCGATGCATCAATGACATGGCCCAAGTACTCGACACTGTCTGCGAGAAAAGTGCATTTTTTGAGTTTCAACTTCAACCCAGCACTGTGTGGTCTCTCGAGCACTGTCTCCAGGTTTCTGTAGTGTTCCCTGTCGTTCTTGCCAGTCACTAGGATATCATCAAAATATACCACTGTCCCTTGGCAGTCTTGTAGCAGACTGTCCATCACTCTTTGAAAAATTGCAGGTGCCGACGACACCCCAAACGGCAACCGGGTGTACTGAAATAACCCTTTTTGCGTGTTAATCGTCACATATGCCCGCGAGGTGGTGTCCAACTCAACCTGCTGATAAGCGTCACTCAAATCTAGCTTCGAAAACTTCATGCCCCCCGACAGCTTAGCCCACAACTCATCAACCCTCGGGACAGGGTATGTCTCGGTTTCTGCGGCCTGGTTGACTGTGACTTTGAAATCTCCACACACTCTTACCCGGCCGTCCTTTTTAAGTACGGGTACAATGGGTGCAGCCCACTCGGAAACCCGAACGGGCACCAGTACGCCTTCTCTCTGTAGCCGCTGAAGTTCCTGTGCCACCAGGTCTTGTAGTGCAAAAGGCACTGGACGCGGCTTGAAGAATCTCCCCTTCACTCCCTCTGGAACACATATCTTTGCTGTCACTCCCTGTAGCTTCCCCAGACACGCCGAAAACAGAGCTGGGAACCTGCTCACCAGTTCGTCCACGCCGCCCACTTGGTTGACGTTCAGCAACTCCTCCAGTGGCATGCCAAATGCTTTGACCCAATTTCGTCCTAGCAGGACTTGAGCGTCCCCTTGAACCACAAAAAGTGGCAGCCGTGCGTGCCTTCCGCTGAATTCCGCATCTACCACCGCCTTTCCAACGACCGCGGCGGTATGTCCAAAATAGCTTCTCAAACGGACATCAGACGCCTCTACGGTGACATCAGGAAAACGCATCTTGAACTCGGATGCCCCCATCACTGAAACCACGGCTCCCGTGTCCAGTTCTATTCTGACCGATTAGCCTTGAACCTTGACCTCGGCATAGATGGGCGGTACCCGCTGTTCCACAGACCGGATGACCCCGATGCTGGACAATGGAGATGCCTCAGGATCAAGCGACCACAAGTTCTCGACCTCCGCAGTGTCCGAGTCGCCGTCTCTAGCAGCCACGTCCACCGCGCGTACCTTGCTGGACTTCCGCCGCCCTTCCCCAAACCGTTCCTTGGCAATATCTTCAACACGGCGTTCCTTGCCCTTCGGTTGAGCCCCCGTTGGCTGGGTGCACACTCGTGCTAAATGACCGCGTTCTTGACACTTGAAACACCGTAGGTCTCGGGCCCTGCACGTAGCGTCACTGTGTCGTCCTCCGCAGCGACGACAGCGGGAAACTGCCCCCTGGGCCCCGTGACCCGGTTCACCTCCGAGCCTCCAGAGCGCAGCGTCAGCTGTTTAGCCCCCTTTGTCGCGGCCTCCATGCTGGTCACGATCTTTACTGCTTTATCCAGTGTTAGTTCAGGCTCTTCTAGCAAATGCTTTCTCATTGCGTCGTCGCCGATGCCGTGGACCATCCTGTCCCGCAAGTTATTGTCCAGCTCGCCGACAAAATCGCAGGGCGCCACCAACTGACGCAGTCCTGCCAAAAAGTCCTTGACTGGCTCACCTTCCTGCTGTCCTCTGGAGTAGAACAGGTAGCGCTGAACAATAACTGATGGTCTCGGCGCGTAGTGGTCAGTCAGCACCGCCAAACATTCGCCGAGAGGAACCTCGCTAGGCTTCCGTGGGGCCAGTAGCCTCCGCAGCAGTGAGTACGTTGCTCGTCCACAGTGACTCAGGAAGACTGCTCGCCGTCTTGCTTTTTCGACGTTGTTTGCAATAAAGTACTTGTTAAGTAACGAAGGATTTTGTTTGAAATAAGTAAGATTTGTTTTAGAAAAGTTGATCTTTCTACAGTTGCGTCGGCATTGTTTTTTTTTATCTGCCTATGTTTGGGTCGGCATTCTTGGGTGTTTGCTTGCAGACCCGCGGCGGTGGGGGGGGGGGGGGGGGGATGCGCTCGCGGGATAGCATGAACGGGGAGTCGTCGTCCGCTTCCACGCGCGGGGCGCTTCGAGCGGCCGCGGGGCTAGAGAAGAGTCGGACCCCGGTCGTTAACAAACAGATCGAGTGTCGGTAGTCGGGGCGCCGGGAGGCGGTACTTCTGTCCGCGCTTGTGGCTTTTAAGCGGGTGTGCTTGTGTCCGGCGTATTTCGCCACTTAGTGTAGAAACTTCGCGTTTAGTCGACGCAATAACTTAACTGTCTGGCGCCAGCTAGGCGTCGACCAAAGCAGAGACTGACTCTAGAAGGAATTTGGATTTGACGGTTGGAGGGTCACGTTGACAGCTCGCTGATCATTGGGTAAGAGTGTACCACGTGACAATGGACAAATTTGAAGTGATTGGTCCGGCTCTAAAGGGAAAGGAGGCCCCTACGAGTCTAGAAAAGAGCTGCCGAGAAGATTTTCGGGGATTCGGCTTTTGAGATCGGGAAGATTTGGCTGTTGAGACTGGGGCTAAAGTATGGGTTGTAATTTTGGGAGTTTTGAATTGTAAATTGTTGTTGACTTGTTGTCGTTTTGTTTTAAATAAACGTGGCCACACCGGCCATCGTAAACCTACCAGCGTCATAATGTGTCCAGCGGGATCGAACAACTTTTAGTTTTTTTTTCTTATCAACTTCCCGGGGGCTGTCATCATCGGGCGAACACCATCATCGGTCGTCACCATCACCTGACTGACCGGCCAGCCCCTCCCTGTGGAAAGTTGACTGTACTGCTCCAGGATCTCAACGTATTCGTTCCAGTCCTCCCTGCCGTCCCCGGCGAACGGCTCCAACTTCGGCATCTTGGGGGCGGTGCTTGGCGGTTGCTCGCGAACCAGGAAAAAAAAAGAAAAACCCGAACAGGCTTAACTCATTTTAGTGGGTTCTCGTCCTCGTCGCCAATTGTTATGTTCGTTCAACATAACATTTATTACATAATTGTTTACAGATAACCCGCGGGCCGCCTTGGCCCGCAACAGAACTGACTTCGAACGCCACGGCCACCGCCTTTATTACCTTGGCCGCTAACGCCGCCAAGCGCCCGCCGCCCCCGCGGTGGCGCTACCAGTCAGACTATAACAGTGGTGACGTCAGAACGCCGAGCTCTGATTGGGTCTGATTGGAGGATAGTGGGTAGACATGAAGGCAGCTTGCTTTGAAGTCTGCCCACTATCCTTTGGTAAGAGCCAATCAGAGCTCGGCGTCTTTCTGACGTCACCGAAACTTCTGCGGAAGAAGCAGACGACTTACTCTCCGCATAGTGAACGAATGCTCGAAACGTGCCCTGGAGCAGGGTGTAAGATAGACAGGTGGGGAAACGAGAGCCAAATGAGCGACCCGATTGTGTACCCCCCGGGTTTCTCTTTTCCTGTGGCGCCATCTATGTGGAGCACCGCGAACTCTCACTCCGGGTGGCCGACCAAGTGGGGCGACCGGTGGCGACCGGCTAAACTGACGGAGATTTTTTTCTTCTCGCCGCAGCGCCATCTGTCGCAAATCGAGGGTACCCGCAAGCAGACAAGTACACAATCCGGTCACGGCGCTGCGGTAGGCCTCTATGGGCCGTTTCCCCACCTGTCTATCTTACACCGTGCTCTGGAGCCCGGGAGATGAGATGGGTAGCACACAGAAGGCACCTATTGGGATGGTGTATGCAGCTGATTACCTTAATTTGCACTGTTTTTACGAATACTCGGATAGATTAGGAAGAAAGTTTTTAGTGTCGTGCGAATGGCGGTTCTACCCGGATAGTGAAGTGCTATTGGGTTCAGCTGTGTTAAGAAAACCGGTCGACGTGGCTTTCCCTTGGACTGTTGAGGCTACGACTAATGCAGCTCTATTCGAGTCGAACCGCTGTTTGCACACTTCTACAATTTATGAAAGACCGAATAGGATGGTGATTTTATTGCTTTTGTGGAAACCGAAAGTTTAACTTGACGAATTTCAGTTTGAATAGAAGTTGGCTCGATCCCTTTTGGCCTTTGCCGTGCGAAAGAGGGCGGGGGCGGGAAGAGAAGGGGGGGGGGGGCAGGATATTAAGGTTTTTGATTTTGCTGAGAAGGGTAAAGCGCGCTATGCAGCTAAGCCACTATTTCTGCTCTATAGTGGGTAACACCTCAAGACGCGCTAGGCGTATTTGAGCCACTTAGAATGGCATGCACAGTGTTTCATGTTGATTAGGCTAATTAGGGCACACCGTGTATGTAATATAAATAATTTTAAATTAAAATCAGGCTGATGGCTTTTGATATAGCATCATAACACGTCTGTCCAATATGTTTTGAATGTTTTCTGAAGCAACGAACGTATAAAAAGTATCCAGGGTTACAATGAACCAACCAACCAAAATCAAACGTATAGGGTTCTAGGGCGTAGGTGTGCGCGCTTCCTCCTGCTGGTTTATTTAAATGATCTGCGGTTCGTAGCATCTTTAACATGAACCTGGACACTACGCGAGGCACTGAGAGCGGAAAAACACATCAGTATATATTTATATCTTTGGCATGTGGTATCGTCGCACGCAACACCTAGAATAATTTTCAGAGTAAAGACATTTCTCTACAATAGAAGTATTAATTAGTGTCTTCGAGATGATAAACATTTTCGAAGCAACATCAATCACTTTTTTACGCTATATTACATGCATGCATGCAGATGTTTTCACATAAACAACTGTAGTACGTGAGGTTGTTTGCATTTAAACAGCAAGAATATAGGACATCTGGACACAGGAGCAAGCTATTACTGCTACCCAAATTGCTTTGGTAGCTCTCATTCAAAATTTTCAGACAACATACGAAGTAGAGAATGTCGCTGGGTTCTTCGGTAATATAACCGTACTCATAATCTACGTTAAAATACATCTTGCTGGTGTTTCTTCTTCGAGTGCATTGAATGTACCCGTTCGTAGAAACGGACAAATATGCCAACTCAGAATGCAGTAAAAGCGATTTCGAAGACGATGTGGTTTATTTTCAGTCTATCGCGGCAAACAAAATGTATGGGAGATTTCTAGGCTATTGTCTTACATAAGTGAAACGTTCTATTATTACAAACGTTTAGCAATACTTCGAGTTTACAGACGCCAGACACCTACGTTCACGGCGCTCCTCATCAGATAGTTTAACACGTACCATGTGTGTACTTGATAGTTGTTCCAAGAATGAAGCGATACAACCGCTAATGGGGCTGATAAGCTTGCCGATGCTCCAAAGCCTTCCATACTGGACAGTTCCTCTCCCTCAATGCGCACAGGAGGTCGAGCTCCTCTTCGTCTACCTTACTCCTCCTCGCCTACCCCCCTAATCACATGACCTCCCTGTTAACCAATCACCGTCCAGCACCTAACTTCTCCTCTCCCATCTGTCAACCAATCAGTGTCGAGCCTCGTGGCCACGCTGTAATCTGGGCTTCACGAGATGCCGAAAACCTACACTTTCAGAAATAGGGGGTGTTGTACTTACACCCCTTGTCCTATATAATACAACCGAAAACTTCAGTTCGTCATACAGTGCACTGGCGTCGAACTGAAGGTACCGAAGTTCACAAGCGGCTTGATAGCCGAGTGGTACAACTTAATAAAATAGCTAATGTACGTGTTACGTTCTACAAAGAAATTAATAGGAGTTTTCTCGGCCCTACTGCAAAATCTTTTTTTTTTTTTTAGTCTTTGATACGTACTTTAGCTGTTTATTAAGTTATATCGCACCGTTAGCAAGCCCCTCGTAAAGGTTGGGGTGGTCAGTTCGCCGGTAGTGAGCTGTACGTCGAACTTAAGGTTTGGGCGTATTATAAAGGATAAAAGGGTGCAAGACTACGCCAAAGAGAGTTTCACTTTAAAATATCAAACTTCTGTGCTACATCGAATTTCATCACTGCATAGGCATGAAAAGTACACTGCGTGTTGCTGGTTTCGTGATAACAGCTGGAACTGCTGGAAATTCATTTTATCACATCGGTTGTTCGTAACATTTTTTGATGATGAATGACACCGATTAATTTGCAGTGGATCTCAAGCGTTCTTTCGTTCTCTCCTTCTGCATATTTTTGCGCAGAGGGTGTACACTGCCCTAAAAGCCCAGGCGCGAACAGCTATGAGATAAAAGCAAGTACGTCTTACAAGTTCCAAATGAATCTTCGAAAAAAACAAAAAACATTGTGTAGCCAAGTCGAGATTAAAGCAATACGTTTAGTGTTGTTTAGAAATGGATTTTCATTTTTTTGTCTTAATATCATGGGACTTTTTTTTTGTGGAAGCACACGTTTTGTTAAAATGACACTCCTACTTATTCCTAAAGATGATCGTACTCGGCTTCTTGGTTATAGAGAAGGCAGGCAGGTGCAGGTGAGCTAATTATTAAACAGCATAATGAAAACCACGACCTACTGTAATGCCGACTTGCCGACAGAATGGCTTCGTGCTGGAGACGCTGTCGCCGATAAAGTGACTCGCTTTTTCGTTGGGGGCTCGCAGGCAAAGACTTTTCTGCGACCCAAACGCGATTCACGGCCCGTCTAGCGCACGGTCCGAGAGGCGCGCGGCTGGTGGTATCTATTTATCGGGAACAGCTGTGGTATACGTCGGCGCCAGCAGGCTGCAACAACCCTTGGTAACACTGCAGCAGGACGCATCGTTCTCATGTTTGCTTGAAATCGAAAGAGCGCGTTTCTCAGGCACGGAAGACTTAGGGCGTTCTTTTTTTAGCTCCAACAATTCTAGTGCCACCATCGAAGCAAGACGCGTTCTCGGGTAACCCCTGAACAGCCACTGTGCTGCCAGCCGGCACCCCTAGTGACGAATCGAATCTGTCACCCGCCCACTGACTGAGTAGGCTGACGAACCTGACGAGATACCTCGATGCCCACGAGCAGAGCAGGTCAGGACCAGTTACCGCCGCGAAGTCATAGTGACCTTTGTGAAGCGCAACGAAGTCATAGCGTGACGAAACTCGGCGGCCGTGGGCTGCAGTACAAGGCGAGTGATGGTACACTTCTGTGGGTCAAGATTACAGTAGGTCGCGAAGAAAACCCCGAGTCAAGAAGACATCGTATATTTTATTAATTTTCTTGTTGAAGTTTTTAAGTGTTTATGGTATTATCCTTCATTGTGATTTCAGTCGTCCCTACTTCAGGATAGACGAAGGTATTCATAATAGCCCTGCGTTCAGCTTGATGCATCCTGCGGGCATCATACTGTTCCTATCCGCAAGTTTCAGCTATGGTGGTACCGCAGTGTGGCAATCGCGTCCCCTACACTGTTAGCAAAAATAACACGTCCAAGCGTGTAAACCGTTGTCCCATAGCGGACACGTCGAAACGTGTTCGTTTTACACGCAGCCATCTGCGTTATTCGTTTACACATGAGGTGCCGTGTAAACTTAACACGATACACCGTGTCTGCCTTCCACGAAACAGGGCATAGCGTGTTTATTATAAAACATGGCGGCCAGCAGCCGAGAACAGGCGAAGCGGTGAGAGCACACAGGACACGCTTGCTCTCGTTCGATGTCTTTTATGCGCAGTAAATACAGTCTCCAATCGCTAGCATCATGTCTAGTAGAGCAAGGACGAGGTGACTAACGGAGAACGGCTACGGAGGACGGCGCCGCCCCGCTGGTACCCACCGTAGCCCCGGCCTCGCTCACCTTTACGCTCCGATATCCTGCGCAACTTCCATATGCCTACTCTGTCGTCGGCTTTTAAGCGGACGAAACTTGCATAAACTTCATCGCTGCGTTAGACCAGCCGACGTCGCTACGTGCGAAAGTACGTGCGCTCAGCGGCGACGGTAGCTGCGACGGGATTGCTAGACAGATAGAGATGAACAAACGCTGAACTTCAAGTAGATAAATGACTCGACCAAGCGAAATATTCGAATGAGGTAACGACTCGTGCCACCTAGGAGTAGGGACGTTGGTAGCTCCAACCACTGATCACTGATACAACGCAACTGCTAGACAGACAAACGAATGCCGAACTTACGTGGACATATAACTCAAGTAAATATCTGAAACAGGTAGGTAACTTGCGCCACCTAGTGAGATGTCTAGCAGCTTGTAAAAAAATAATTGTACTCTAGGAATGTTCGCGCGTAGCAGCACACATACATCATACAGACATCAGAAGAAGCACATATTATACAGCACCGACACAGACATATATACAATCACAATCACTACAACGACAATACTCCCGACACTTCCTATTCGACACGCTCATTTCGCCGCGAGGTATATAAGCTTGACGTGTGCGGGTGAGCTCTTTGGTCGCTGACCGTTACAGATTTATAGAAGAACACACAAAACACGGCGGAAAGGACAGCCGTGTGTAAAATCTGTTTGCACTTAAAACATGTGGAGGCAAAATCTATAATCTTAATCCGTTGCAAAAGATAACGATGTATTAACATTAAATATTAAACCGGTCATGAAAAAGTTCAATTATTTGTTATTTTCTTGCTTAGCCAGTGTTATGAGCAGTCCGGCTAGCTGGAATCAGATAGAAAAATAAGTTATTGGGAATTTTATCATTATGTATTCAATAATAAATGACAATGACCGTTGCGCAAAGCATTTTTTATATATTCTTTTGAAGGACATCCGCCCAACACTTCACTTCCGCTAGTTGCAGTACGGGAGCAGACGCCTTCACTTTTGGGGCGTTTTGATGCAGTTTGTTGTCGTATGTCGTGTCAGTGTTGAGTGGAGCGGTGGGGCTCGGGAGTTTGTGACCGGTGTTATTCGTGATCACTGGTGTGGCGCTGATGCGTCTTTTTTACACCGCCACCGCCCCGAACTTTGAAGATTCACGGGCTCGTAACACAGCATTATGCTGAATCGCGAGCTCCTTCTCTTTTGACGTCGGTTTCCGGGTACCACTCTTGGATACTGCAAGCGCTTAAACAGTGCGCACCGTCTCGCCTACATCCCCGGTGACGTACTCGACCTGTCGAAACATATTGCTTCCGTCATTTTGGAGTACGCAAGGCAGTTATCTCGTTGCTCTGGTTTCGGTTATAAAAGCAAGGCAAAACGCTCGCAGTTCCCGCCCTCAGTACACGTTGGACATCTTCCACACTTTGACACCGGATAACTGGATGAACGAGGATTTACATTTACTTCAAAGGTCACTCTCGCCGCGTCCTCATCGTTGAGCAGCAGGAGCAGCTGGCGACAAGCCGCGGATGAAAGGCTTGAGCATCAACAGCCCAAGTGCACTCGGTGCCGATGCGGGCGATGTGGGTTTCTGTCAACCGGTAGGCTAGCACAAACCGTGACCGTTCCACCTCTTCGTCATGACACGGTGTTGCAGGAAGCAGTGTAAAATACAACTACACGGACCACCGAAGCAAACGCACTGTTATCGTAAATCTTGGCTTGTGATTGCGCCTTTGTAGATCATCTTATTCCTTTTGCTGGAAAGACGCAAACAACGGGCGTAAAAAATCGCTTGCATATTCCGCATACCTCGCAAAAGCATTTACCGTCACCTTGCGAAAAGCGCACCGTCCTGACCTCCCCTGCCTTTTACCTGCTTTAGAGCAGTTTGTACCTGCTAGTATGTATGCCATTGCCTACTGAAACTGAAACTTTAGAAACTAGGGGCAGTGCCAGAGAGAAAAGAGACAAGTTGGGAAAGCTTGCTCGCTTTCTCCGACTTCTCAACTCTCAAGTGATTATACCATAATAAATGCACCAACGCCTCTTCCCAAAATAAAGGAAAAGCACTATGTTCACAACGTAAAAAATGGTCTCAGTTCATGCATCTGTGGGCAGGTAGGAAATCTTGCCCCAATTTATTCACACCGCATGATGTGCGCAACAAATTCACACGAGATATACAGGAAAATATCGGTGGTGACTTAAGTTTTCCTGAAATTCTGCATAACCGGTCGTTTGCAGGACCTAATCATCTACTCGAGCGGTGTGCGTCGCTGTGCAAACACGTCGCTGTGCAAACGCAGTCCAACACGAAGCATAAAAACGGCAGATTTAGGACAACAATCCGGAGTCCATTGTTCAATTAAAACGACGTAATTTTGTTGAAAACACCCGCAGCTTTTTACTCACGCTATCCGTCGGGATACTTCCACATTTTGAAACGGAACTAAGGAAGATTTACTTTTAAAGACGCTCGCCCCAGCTGGACTGGATCAGCTGACGACGACGGAACTGAACCCGTTAAACTCAACGCCACAACAACCAATTTGCGCTCCGGGTTAATGTGGCTTTCTACTTCAAGCACTGCACCACACCACGAACGTTTCAGCTCTACTCGCATCGCCGTGTTGCACCAAACAGAACGAGATCGCCGCACTCAACGCAGCGCTGTCGTGAACCTTGGCTTGTGGTCGCGCACTCGTGGATCCTGCGACTCCCTTCGCTTTCAAAGCACACACGACGATTACGAATGACACTTTCCGTCTTCCGGGAACATCACAGGGGCACTTCTCCGGTCACGTCCTCGCTACATGTGTTCGCAAACAGCGGAGCTTCTGGCTTCCCGTCGAAGCGAAACAACGTGCGTTGTTGCTGGTTTCCCCGGTTTCCCGTCGAAGCAAAACAGCGTGCGTTGTTGCCAGATTTGCTCCGACCATACAAAAACAACGAAAGCAAACCGGCTCTCGCTTCCAGCGTACATCGGCGTTGCGCCGTGGCCAGATTTTTTCTGTCAGCTCTAACTTAAAGATGACCTACAGATGCAGCAACACTGGCCACCCCGGAGCGCCGTAAATTCTGAGGAGGTTGCATGGGAAGCGGCGGCACCTTCGCTTGCAGTTGGTTGAAGCCAAAACGAAACCAACTGCAATGTCACGTGTTCAGATCGAGGGCACGCTTTTTATATCCATTTTAACTGTTTATAAGGAGTAATTACACCCATAACTGTATTTGTGGTGTGTGAGGAACTATTATCAAGACCCCTAAAATAAATACAAACCTCGGCGACAACAGGGAAGCCGCATTGCCATCGACCAGAAAAAAATGGCAGCGAGCACGGTAAGCGCCGAAAGCTCCTGGTTCGCCCCGTCCCCCGACATGCCGTAATTGCATTTGGTGCCTCTCTGTCTCCGAGACATGTTTCTTTCCGCGGCATTTGTCTTCACGGATCTTTCTAGGTGTGTCCCCAAGCATTCCGATGCTTCGATAGCCGGCAATGCTGCGTTCGTCGCCGGGGCTGATGCGTGTTTTCGAGGTCGGCTACACGGCTGTGCGTGTATAACCGAACCAAAACACGTTTTTTACAACCTCGCATGATTTTTGAACGAACTACTCATTACTCAACG
>JAZHYW010001597.1:0-18589 GCA_037355805.1 Ixodes ricinus | reverse complement strand
CTTTTGTTGTCTAACTTATTTTATTTTCAAAATTTAATCAAAATGCGCCTAAAACTGTCAAAATGGTCATATTCCTGGATTTTATTCTGCAACTTTCAGCGATGCTGGTACCGCGGCGGGAGAATCGCGCTTCCTAGCTTTTGGATGATCGGCTTCAGAATAAAGGTGCTTACCTACGCATTTATGGCGTGAAAAAATAAAGTAAGGCTCTAATACTGCTCGTATAAAGCAGGACTAGAATTCACGCGTCGAAGACCCCTCCTTGTACTGCTGTCCTACGACGATCATCCAGATGGCAGCCATTTTATAAGCGCCAGCGCGCCCCTTATCGTCCGTGCAATTTGTGAATGGAAAATCTCCAGCGCTCTCAGGGAAAAATTTAAGAGTTGTGTATCACTACTGCGTGATGCACGTTAAAGACCGCAGGCTAGCGGTTATACTGCACTGGCTAAATTTCTCATCTACAGCTGGGAGCCTCGTCACCCGTTGAGGCAGACCAAGTTCTACCCTTTATAAACATACACGCAACCCAATTTCATAATGAACCTAAAAATAATCAATACTCCGATGCATTCCTGAAACCCAGGTTTGTGTAGCGAAATTCGCTTATTGAGTGACGAACGCGTGAGTCGCGTTTAAGCTAAAACTACAGCCAATGCCACAAGCACAAGAGCTCAAAATCGCTGCCTTGAAGCGTTGTTCCGCAGAACGAGCGCTCGCGCCAAAAATGCATGTCTCAAAAAGCCAGGAGTGCGGGCTAGCTATACTCTATTTCACTTTATGATGTATCGCGGGAAAGGCTACAAGCGCGATCTCCTTGCTCTAGGACCACGGTGTCCAGGACACATCTCCGCGGCACAAGCTCTCGTGCATTAAGGGCAGCTGCCAACGCTATGAGCTTGCGCTTGGAGCCTTCGCTGCGGTGCAACATAAGGTGGAACGGAGTATAGCGCTTGTAGCATTGGCCGCAGTCTCAGCTTATGGGTGAACGGAGTATAGAAAACACGATAGTGGTTTCTGCCAAGTCTCAATCAGGACTAAGTAACTGCACGAGCGAGCCATACTGCCGCAAACTGGTGCTGCTTCTTAGGAACTACTGACGTGGCGGCATTCTAACGAAGTTTCGTAGACCGCCACCAGACGCAATTTTGAAATCTGTTCATTCGTTGTAAAATTAGTTTTTCTGACTTTTTTGCCTGCAGTCCAAAAACACTAGTCTGGGCTAGTGTTTGTGGGATGGTGGCACAGCGCAGACCACTTCAAAACAATGGAATAAGCGCAAACATTTTGTTTATGTAACCCTTTAAACGGGTACGCAAACTAAACGTTTGCACTTTTATTTCTTTGTTCAGATGTGGTACGTGATGCTTAGAGCCAGCAGAGTGAGTTATCGCCATATTTAAGCAATCTCAGAAACCTCCTCAGGGTTCCTTTAAATTAGCTGTTGCGGATACCTATGTTGGAGCCAGCTATAGTGTTGTAAACGCTTCTTGAAAAGAAGGAATCGGGTGTAATTAAAATTACTCTTCGGCAAAACTGTATTCAATTAGATAACTTGATTACTTGAAAAAAAAGTAATCGACCGTTACTTAAAAAAAAAAAAAACTCGTTACGTTCGGATTTGTTTAGATTTTCACAACGAGAGATTTTTCTCTCTGTTTGAAAACGGGTCCTTCGTACCGTTCAATATTTGATTATATTCGCAGAATTGGAAACTACTTATCCTCTTAATCCAACAATCTTGGAAGACTATATATATTTTCCTGTCGAAAACTTCGTTTGAGTATTCCTTGGTAGAAAACTTGTAGAAAAACAAACAGGCGCGTTAGGAAGGGAAGAACAAAAAGCGTAATAATTACAAGCAAGCTCACTACTTAAAACAAAAAAAAACATGGTTAATCTCGCAATTATTTTCTAATAAATGTAATCAAATGATTACAAAATTACCCAAACAAGTCATCGGCTACAAGTAATTCTATCACTTGTAATGAGCATCCTACAAGTTTGGTTTAAGCGAATAAACGACAGTACGGATCGTTCAGACGTATTGTGTGCTGTCCACTTTTTTTTCCCGTCGTCTCCAGTGTAAATTATGATCGTATTATGCCAGGTTCGTGCTTTCTTACTTACTGACGCTAAAATATAAATGCGACTACGCACATACTTACAATGAACCTATCTAAACACTACAAACGTAAATTGTAAAAAAGAAAGAAGAAGACAATACACGCTTTATCCAAAATCGCCGCTCACACACTTGCAACCGAGTACGACCGAAAGAGACAAGATCGGTTTTTAAAGAGGATGCTGAATTGAAAATCGACTTTCAGAGAACAACGCCGAATCGATAGGCGGGACGCTGACAAATCCCAAAACGTCACTGATAAAGCGGTATCTCCAACGGATCGTCGTATTTTTGTTAAAGAAGAGCGCACTCGCGCAAGGCCGAAAAGACGCGTGACCTCGCGATTTTCATTTCCTCCTCTTTTCGCTTTGACTCCGCGAGAGCGTGGAGAGGAAAGGAAGCGAGGCCATTTTACCTCCTTCTCAACTCTTCTATGATAAGATGACGTCAACGTTCTCTCTCATTCGCTCCTTTATTTTCCATAAATACGGCCATCCGCTCGAGATAAGGCTATATGAGCGATGTTTCGTGGTTTACGGCGCCCTGTCGAACACTTCTGCAAGCTTATTTTGTGAAATCCGAATTTCGGTTCAGCATCCCTTTAAAGGGATACTTCAACGAAATTTGAAATATTCCCGTCGTGTTCAAAAATAGGTTGAATATGATCCACAATATCCGTAAATGACAATCGCACGTTTGTATTTTGATCCTGGTGGCTGTATTTTTCGTTATAAACGGCCCACTCTGGCAAGCGCTCGGAGAAGGCCCAGCTTAGAGCACGTGACATCCAACGCAATCGTGACGTAGGTCGTCTCAAGACGAGCAAAGCTACGGCGAGGTTGACGTGAAGAGGATGGCCTAGTCGTTCCAGCCACCGAAGCGGCTGCTTTTGTACGACTTTTGAGTGACGGGTTAATCTTCTATAATCTTGTAGGGGACAATAGCGACTTCTACGACACACAAAAGGGATTCTCGGGAAGAGGGAGTTCCCCCTTCCCCCTTCTCTCGTCGTGGCCGGAGGCGAGACGACCTCCGTCACTAGCTGTCAAGGTTCCTAGACGAGCATTACAAACGAGGCGTTAGCGACATCCACCAGGTGCTCTTTGCTAATCGTTTAATTCGTTTTAAAATTTCTTTTCGAGACTTTTTTAACAAGATATTGGTATGTGCCATGTGATACTGCTCTTTTGAACACATATAGACCAAAAAATGAGCGCCGAAATTTCGTTGTAGTATCCCTTTAAAGGGATACTACAACGATGCTACAAGGATGAAAGAACACCAACGTGACGTCAAGTATTCCACGAACGCCACCCGTCTCAAGACGGAGCTGGTCAACCACGCGTGGACCACAGGACACACCTTTGACTTCACAGCCGCGACGACCTTGGCGAAGGAGGATAGGTGGGGCCCACGCAAACTACTTGAGTCATGGTTCATCCGCGGAGATAAGACGGCGTGCAACAAGCACCGTGGCCCCCTCCCGGAAGCTTATATGGACCTTCCCGATAAATAGGACTGCGTTGACCGAAGCTCTCTCATTCCTGTGTATGTACTGATGATGCCTCCCGCATGGGAGGCGAAACGTTTAATGAAGTTGTTTTTCTTGTTATGTGAAGTCGGTGTTCTTATTTTAATCATGACATCTCCCGGCTTTTGGACTATTTTTGCATTTTTCCCTTTAAGCCTTTTGAGACGGCGGAGGACCGGATGCGCTGCTGCGGAGCAGGTCTTACGTCGTCGAAAGAGGCTTAAAAACCGGTCCTGTCTCTCTCTGTCCTACTCGGTTGCAAGTGGGTGCGAACGGCGGTGAACTGTTAATGCGAAGAGCAAGTCGTGTGCTTCTTGCACATTGGTTGTGGTCACGTCAGAACGACGCCGAGTTCTGATTGGCTTTGATGAGAAGAATAGTGGGTAGACCTTAACCTTCAGGTCTACCAACTATTTTGTTTTTTCTATCAGCCCATATGAGCTTGGTGTTTCGACATCATCGCATCCATGTGCAAGAAGCATACGAACTGGCGCTCTGCATATGGTGGCCTGACCGACGTTTGCACTGCGCTGCCTTTCACTGTCTTACCTGAAAGCACTCCTGTTGATTCAGCATTGCTCACGACTGATAGTGAAACAAGATTAGCATGGCAGATTAGCTTTCAGATTGGCGGTCTTCAAAATGGCAGTCTGTGACGAACGCTCTGCGCAGTGTGTAACCCTCTGTTCTACGTACAACACGCGCCAAACTGCTGATTCACCGTGCAACCACTCCTCTGCGCTTCAACCGGACCGATTCTTCGGTATGTGCACTTCGGCGGAGCTGCGAGGCTGTCTTCACTGAGTCGCCATCGCGCTTGGAATCATCAACTCGCTGCGAGGATCGATGTGTTCGGCCTTCTTCGGCAGGTAAATCGTGCTCCGACACAACAATCTTCGCAGTCGGCGGCGATAACTCAGCGCAGTGTGTAACTCTTCTTCACACAAGAGAGCGATATTTCTGTTTTATTTTTTTGTTCATCTGTGTACTAGGTTCTGCCACGGACTGCAATTGTTAGAAGTTTTTGGTTAGTTTTCATGTTGGCGGAAGATTCAAATAGCAAAGCCCTAGGTGACACCTGTTTGGTTTGTGATGAAGCGTTGCCAGAAGATGGGACTTTTTTTTTAAACATGTTTTGAATGTAAATTTTTTTATCACCTTCGAGAATGCTTAGGGTTCCAGGGACAAACAAATCGATCGAAAGTTGACTTTTTCCGTAATAATGGGTGATACCCGACGTGTAGAAGTGCGAAAGAGAAGAGGGACCAAAACAAAAAAAGGCGGTCTTGACGTGGCAACTACGCTTCTTAGCATAAATGCCAAGCTGTAAAGCCTTTTCAAACTTAAAAAGACATTGCAATAAAAATAAAAAACAATTTTTCTTTCTAAAAAAAAACAAAAAAAAACACGCACATCAAAGAAAATTATTACGAAAAGTAAATTTTTTTAGCAATATTTATGCTCCTAGACACAATCGAAGTGTCGAATGTTGAGGTCGCGGACCGCTAAGCCCCACCCGGTGCTTAGAAGGTGCTTACATCTCTCATTGGATGTAGAGATGATTGACGTGTGCAAGATAGGTTGTAGATTTGTATCTCCGCGCCGTGATATTATATTAATCGATTTCTTTTTTTTTGTGTTTGACAAGCAACTAATTACGATAGAGTCGTTATTGTTTCCAAATGTATTGTGAGATTTCTTGTCCCGCTTTGGTTTGAAATGCTAACAAACATGGCTGCCGGTGTCTGCGGACTGCTGAACGAGCGAAGCTCGTTGAGCTCGTAAATTGTTATGAGTGCGGGTCGTTTTGAGTTCACAGAGGTGTTTAGATAAAGATTTCAACAACTGACATATTTTGCAGCAAACAACTGCCCCAAGTACGTGCCTTCAGAAGCGCTATGCGGATGCTTGTTTTCGTAGCGGGACTGGACTAAGCCTAGATTCCCACATAAACTATTTTGGTCGATCTGGCTTGATTTCTTTCTTTGAGCGTATTGATGCTAAATAAAGATGTTGGTTTCCGTAAAAGCGGCCCCGCTGTTGTGTGAATTGGACAAACGTCGTGATTGCGACCGTGATTCCAATACCGTGAAGATATTCTTACACAGGTAAGAATTGGCGAGCCATTTGGCTCGAGGTAATCGGGCGTTCGGCTCGTATCAAGTTAGTCCAGGTATGTTCCCATCATTTCGCTTAAAAAGGCCAGTAGCCCTCAAGTTTTGCAGGGCACCTGGTCTGCCAAAGCGAATAATAGACCACATGCAAAAAGAAAAGCGCCATCTAGCGAACGCTTGATCTGTTATCACATTTCCGCCATATTGGGGGTTCCCGTACCGATGGTTTCGCACGAGAGACGATGGTCCCGACAAAGTGGGATTCGTAGATCTAAAATATGATCACGGCAGGGCCGGATTAAGAGATTTTGGGGCCCTGGGCTAATGCTGGCCAAAGCCCCGAAATCTAAGATCAAGATGATGATGATGATAATAATGACGACGACTATGATGATAATAATGTCGATCAAAAATAAAAAGTGTCAGTAAAATAAAAAGGAACTACTTTATTAAAACGTCCACGCTTCGAATGCACAAAGTTAGCGCGATATATTATAAGAATATTTACAATGAAATTTTTGACTATACAATATATACAATCAGTATCATGCGAAATACAATATTGTGGGTTCATTTGTCTGTTTTTATGCATTCCAAGGGAAGTAATACCCATAGGGAAAACCATCCCATTTTGTCGTCTCATACATCCCTTAAACATGCGTTCGCTTTCCTGCAGAGCCGAGCCAATCGGGAAGAATTCGGCGAATGACGAGGTCCAAAATATGCAGAGACATAAAAATAATGTCTTTAATATGACATTAAGCATGACATTTCGCATGCTTACAAGTGCCACATCGCTGATTTTATTTTCGTATTTCTATATTTTTTGGTTTGTCATTAGCCGATTTCACCTCGTAGATCGCAGCCATTGACTTTCCCGGTGTTCTGCGGGAAAGTAAATGCACAGAAAATTTAACGAGTGAGGAAAAGCGGGAATAAAAAGAAAGTGTTTGTTACACACGTTTCAAATGCAGTCAAACAAACTGGAAACAACTCACAAAACAAAGGAATACAAACAAACATTTTATTAAAGCGGCACCTTCCTACTCTTCAAGCTTGAAAATTTATACATTGTTTCATCGAAAGATATTTTACGCAAAAGGTCCCTATCGATCGACATGATGGCGAGAGAATTCAACTTTACTTCGCCGAGAGTGGAGCGAAGGCAATTTAGAACCAAGTGGAGTTTTGAAAAGGATCGTTCGCTCTCGCAGTTTGATACGGAGATGCACAGGTATATTCCACGAGCAATGGAAAGGTAGGAAAATGCTCTCAATTTATCTCTCGCGCATCTCTTTTCTTCAACGTGTTTCCTTCTTTGTCTTCGTGATGGATCAACCATCACAGTGCTGATCGGATTCGGTGGAAGCTGATGCAAGTGTTCTTGAGACGTTTCCACTTCCATGGTCAGCAGCCGCCTCCGGTACAGTTGCGTGCAAGCCTGGGGAACACTGTTAAGCACTCAGTTGGAGAGGCTCCTTGAGATTGTTCTCCGTGGGAATGGCGGGTTGCTAGGTGCTTCGTGGCAGATGCTCACACGCACCATTGACCGGGCAGGATAGAGGAGACGGGATAGACTCTTCGCTAGTTTCTCTGGCCTGATCGATGGATTGTCCCCGGTACTCAATATTTAGACTTTCTGGTTATATGGGAGAGTTTCATTTGGAAATGTTGGGACAGCTGGTTTTAAATACTGCGTCAACTTTGGCAGCTTTTTTTCCCTTTCCTTCTTTTCTTCAACTTTGCTTTCTCTTAGACGCTCTACTTTTACTCTGTTTCACCTTATGATGTACCACAGGAAAGGCTTCAAGCGCGAGCTCCTTGCTCTGGGGCACATCTCGGCGGCACAAGCTCTCGTGACTTAAGAGCGGCTGCCAACGCTATGAGCTCGCGCTTATTCTAGCCTTCGCTGCGGTACAACATAAAGTGAAACTAAGTATAGATGCTTGTGACCTGGCATTTTTGCGAACTCGAAGGAGCTGTCCCACCGGAAAGACAAGGCCTGGTGGTATACCGAGTTTTTAAGACTCAGACCTAAGCAATAATATGGGACTGTTGTAGGCGAATGAAGTGATCTGGCTGACTAAATTCAACTTGCACTTTTTGGTTCAATAAAATCGGCCAATCAGAATCAGAAACACAAAGCCCAGTAACTAAGAACGACGTCCATTCGTTTTTTGTAGTGCAGTATCCCTTTCCTTTATTTTGCCTTCGAGAATCTAAAAAAATGCTACCATATGTGCAACTATTTTCCGTAGAGCTGACGGCATTTCTAAAGGTAGATCCGGAGCGCTTTCCAAAATCCGCGAGGGAGGAAAAATTCCGCTCCGTGGGGCCCGCTCCGAATCGACGAGTTGAAGATGGACACGCATTTTTGGAGCGCCCCACCGACCCGGTCGGCAGTTCAAAATGGCCGCTGCTCGAACCTGACAAGCCGACCAACGCCTCAGCCGAGCGATCTTACCGACGACCAGTGACAACTATGACTGCTGAGCTGCAGAAATAACACGCGACACGGGTCGGGCGAAAGTATCTGTATCACGGAGCCCATGTCACACATAACGAGGAAGACATTCGCGTTCGCCACCATCACCTACCTTTCGGCAGCCTCCAAGTGGCGGGGAACGCACATGCGACTTCCGTGGGTGGAGTTCAGATTGCTGGTACAAGTTTAATGAACACAAATAGGTTACAAACCACCAATTTCACCGTCATTGCCTAATCTGTTCTTGCTTTATTGCACGAGAAAACGTCGGTAGCATGCAGTGTGAAAAAGTAAACAATCAGTGGTGGCAAAATGAACAGGCCTAGACTTGCGTCTGCCACCTTCCGATTTTCTGTCGTTCTTTTTCTCGTTCTTCCTCTCACTGATTACAGATGTCAGTGCTTGCGATTTCCCACGCTCGAGTCCTGGCATTTGCATCACTTGTCTACGCGAGGTAGAAGAGTTAGAGCCCTTAGAATCCTGCGTAAACAACTGACGCATCCGAACACATCGAACTGGACGGCGGTCCGGCGACCTCGTCGCGCATGCGCACCACCCGAGTTAAAAGAAATGACGTAGCGCGCTTCTGTCAACTTCCGCCCAGATTTGTGAAATCCCGCGGATCAAGGTCGGCGGGGTTGCAGGCACTCCACGGGGCGGGCGGTGCCAGAGATCTATAAGCGGAAGATGACCAACTTGAGCCAGATCGGCGAGCGGAATATGTGTGCTCCAAATGGAGCGCTTTTTGGAGCGCTCAAGATCTGCGAGCGGAATTCACCATATGCCGAAGATAAATTAGGAAAAGAAGCTCGGCGCTAGAGAGTGCCTTCGGTTTCACTTGCAGTGTCATTATCTTTGCCATGCCTCTCTTCTTGAATGCTGCTGGAATATTTCCAAAAATATTACACTGCATGGGGCTCCTCCGGGGTCGGGGCCCTGGGCCGCAGCTTACCCATGCCCGTACCTTAATCCGGCACACTGGATCACGGGCTGCAAGTCCAGTACAAGCCCTGCACGCGAGCGTCTTCACTAAGGACACATTTCACTCACCTGAATGGCCCAATTCACTGCTGGAGTGACGAGTCTTGCAGCCTCGTTGCTGGCAACTCCTTTTCCAGAATTTCACGGCCGTCTTGCTTGCCGGTTTGGAAACGAGAAACTCAACAGCAACTAATTGCCTGCACAAATACGTTGTCCAAATATCAGAAAAACAGAGTTAAATTCAGATGCCCCTCGTCCACAGCTGGAAGGTGTGCGAAAATTCTTCAATATGTAGCGGCTCCATAGTGGCATGATGATTGATAGCTGGCAAGCATTTGCATATGTATTGAACCATGATTAAAAGCGCTAAAAAAGACGTACACAAGATAAGAGAGACAAACACGGGCGCTGCCTCGCAACTGTATTGGAGTACTGGATTCAATACAGTTGTGAGTGGCGCCCGTGTTTGTCTTCTATCTGTGATGCGCGTCTTTTTCAGCGATCATGGTTCAACTCAATCAACACCAACTAGCCCAACAACAAGTTCTTTCCCCATTTCGCCTATGGCCTGGGTCGCTAAACACGTCAAACACAAAGTGGGGCGCCAAGTTCGCATGAGCGTGCTGATTGGACTCTCGCGACGTTGGCGTCACGCGGGACGAGATGTCAATCATCAAGCTCTCTCGATGCTCAAATTCCAGCGAGAGTGTTGCACTTACCGTTTCAGCTTGGGTCCAGACTGCAGCCGATGCTACGGGCGCTGAGCGTGTGGCCCTGAACAGTGCTTGCATTGCACGAGCGACGCGCTTGGCATGGGAACGCTGAAAGCCGGAACTCGCGCTTGACAGCATCGCCTGCGTCTGGACCCAAGCTGCAAGGCTGACGCTAAAGGGCACAACAGTCGTAGCGAGCTACATCTGGGGCGCGGGCGAGCAACACCGTCCGGCCAGCCGATTGAACGGCTGCACTGATGACATCATGCCTGCCGTGTCCCCACATCCCTACGTTGCCTTAAGCGGGTTTCACATGCAGCGATTTTTGGCCCTGAGAGCGGCGCGATTTCTGCCGTCGCGGCGCTCTGGCCAGCCGCAGCGGCTGAGCGGCAGGGTTCCACCGGGTTGGAAATTTTTCGCCGCGGCAGAGCGGCATCGGCTTCCCAGCTGGCCCACTCACAGCGCGGCGCGCAAGTGCGCGTGACAGAAGGAGAAACATTGCGGGAAGAGCTGGCGCAACAGGACGGCAGCATTTTCTCGTTCTTGAAGACGACAAGAAGGAAAGGCGCGCCAAGCGACAGCTATGTGGTTTCTTTTTCTCCGGCGGGTCGAGCTACTTTGCTTTTCGGCAGTGGCGTCGGAACTGTTCCAGGAAGATTATGGAGGAGGGTGATTGCTGTCCCCTTCTTCGGAATTTGTTTTCAGAGTCAAGCACACGGCTCTTTTTTGCTTGCCTCGCCTGAGTGCAGCAGCTGGCGAGAGCAAGAGACCAGCTCATCAGGCAGCGGCTCGTGCGAGGCGCTGGATGAGAAAAAGTCGCAAGACGAAGAAAGAACTGAGACGACATTGACATGTCTTTTTGAACACAGATCGTCCACCAAGTAAGACAAATGTTTTGCGCCCAGTTCAATGAACTGCTTATAAGTGAAGTGTCGAAGCGTCGGGTTCTTTGGGACGCCCAGCTCGAAACATTTAGAAACAATGGGACCAAAGAGAAACTCTGGGAAGAGGTGACTGAGTCCGTGAAAGTGATCGCATCTGCTGCTGGGAACACATTGGCTATCGAAACGGCAGAAAACGCTCATGTGAAATGAAACCTCGCGATCCGTGCCACCGCGCCGCTGGCAGCAGTCGATTCCGGCGGCCAGGAATCGCTGCGTAGCGAAACCCGCTTTGAGAGTCAATGAAACGCAGATTGTCCCTAGGCGGGCTGTGAATGCTCTGAGACTTTCTCGTCGCAAGATCGTCGTTTGTGGAAGTTATTGGTGACGACAAAGTGACGTTTCACAACATTGGGAAGGGTTGTTGAGGACAAAATCTTCGCTTCGGAATCGAGGTGCGGTGGAACTTGTGATATTAGTGGAGCCGTACGCGGTCTACGCGACTTTGGAGCTCATCTTCCGCCACTGTCAGCAACGCCACCGGGGGTAACCCTCAGGCGTTGTGTATGAACGTCGGTATGTCTGAGAGGTGAGGGGGCGAGGGGGGATGGCGAGAAAAAGTCGTGGAAAGGTGAAAAAAGATATAAACAGCACAAACACACACTCAAATAGGGGTCGGGAAGGGCCGTAGAAATTGTTCGGGATAGAGAGAGAAGAGAGGGGGTGATAGTAGTGAAGAAGGGGATATCCCTTCCCCAATTTTTAGAGCGCAACTCTTATAGCCCGTTTCGAACTTGAGCGGCGTCACCTTCGGCGTAACCGCGCGCGTTGCATTATGGGACGTTTTTCACTAAACTTAGAGGGAAATCGACTTCACGTGATTTTAACACCAATTAGGTTTCCCCGCTAAATCAGAGGGCAGGATAGGGCGGTGAGTCGAGGGCATACCCTGCCTCCGTACCCTCCCCATCCTCCTCCTCAAGGCTACTTCGCTTAATTCGACATTACTGGGAACTGTAAACGTCTGTCATTTTTCAAATTATAACTCTCTGAAATGCTATAGTCCGGGGCTGGGGCGATATCCTCCCCCCCCCTCACACCCCCCCCCTCATGCCGCTTGGGGGGGGGAGGTTGAATCGCCTCGCCTCCCGTTCTTCTGTTTCGACGACCCTGCTTACCCCCCATTCACACTGGAAGCGGATCCGCGTTCGCGAAGCGGTTGCGAACGCGGTTGTATAAAGATCTCAGTACAAATGCACGCGCATTTGATGTCATCAAATGCGCGTGCAATTGCTACTGAATCGCTATAGATACCGCGTTCGCAACCGCCGTAGCGGATCCGCTCCGATATGAATGAGCCCCCAGAGCTTTCCAACTGAGCGATGACGAGGAACGGCGCAGCGCACAATTTTCCGAAATTATGGTTCGAAGTTTCTGGAATTAAAATGGGGCGCGTTCCATGAACTTATGAGCGGCCATGACCGGGCTTTCAATCGAAGGCTAGTGCAGGAGCTCGTTGTGTGCAGAAGCGCGTTCAGTGACGATCCTTTTATTGTTCATAACTTTGACGTCAGGGTCAGGATGGTCGGTTGTGAACGACAAATTTGATGAGTGCGTGTTCGAGTCGACGGTGAAAGTTTGGTTGTGTACGATGAAAGCTTGGTGTCCTCGCGTTCTCGAAACATCACCGTCAATATTGACAAACTGGCATTACTCTTATTTCAGTTGATGAACGCGGTAAGGAGCTGTTTATGCTCCGACGTTGAGCGCAGTGAAAGCAGCGTAGCGCAGAACGCGCGCTGCATTTGGCAGGCAACCAGAAACTCGATATCTGCGACGCAGTCAGTATCTGTGCGCGCTGCGCTACGCCACGCCCATCGACGTTACGTTGCGAGTATAAAGCGTACGCCTAGAAGGCGGCGATGCAACGAGCACTCTTGTACCTTTGCACCAATTACCACTCAAAACGGATCCCTGACGTTATATGACCTATGAAAGCACGCGTTTGTATTTTCACTCCACGCAATAAAAGTCCCAGAAAAAAATAAAGAAAAACAAGCAGCGTTCATTCCCTCAACTCGTAGCCAGAACCAAGCGGCCACGTGATCTGAAGCCGATTATATGCCGCCAATGCCGATCATAGCCACGCGTGGGGTTGGCAAAGCACCGAACACGCGCTGAGTTCTCGACATTGTTATGGCTCGGCTATTGTCGTCGTTGCAGCGATTGGACACGGGCCACTACCCGAATGCTTCTCGAGCTGGAATTATCACGAGCCCAAATCGAGTGCCACGCAATGCTCGGATCCAATCTATGAACCGCATTCAAATATCGTCATCGGGGTGTTTTGCGATCCCCACGTTACGTCATCAAATTTTGCAAAGGAGAGATTGAATGAAAATGATCGCTTTTGTCCTTGAAATTACACCGCAACAAAGGAGTTTCTTGGCCAGTGGCGTTGCATGTGAGTATCCGCTGAGTCCCACTAGTGCCAGTAAGCTCGTGTAAAGTGAAAAACATTCCAATTGAATATCGTTGCACCGCTCCTTTAAATCCCAGTTTGGCTAATCTTTGAGAGTCTATCATAAAATGATTTTTATCTCCCGCTGATGAGGGGACAACTGCCCGGAAGCGAAATCCGTCCAAAGATGGACAATGCTACTAGGCTGGTTGTGACCTAGCCACGTCGGGCCCCACTCTGATCAAAATCAAAAGGCCGACATAAATAAAAGGGACGACAGGGACGTTTTTTTAGTAAATTCTGCTTTATCGGCGGATATAAGAACGATATCAGACTATCAACTTTGACGGTGTTCATTTTAGAATGCAATTACCCAAGCCTCCGCTGTGCTTTTAGAGACCATCAAGGTCGCAGCTTATAATCTTTCTCATGACGTCACACGTATGAACCGCGGTCGTCTCCGCGCACTCTCTCGTGCTGCTCTTGTTCGGCGCCTAGGGAGTGCTAGGGATTTTTCGCCCCTTGAAAGAACAACGTCACGACGATAAATGGATCTGCGGGTTTGTGAGAAAAGAAAACTTCGCTGCAATCTTTGGGCTCCTCCCCCACTATGTCATAACACAAAGAAAGTTGTGTCTGACGAGTTCAGCCAACACCACCTAGAACTAGGAGAAGGCCTCCGCACTGCCTCCGTGACGTCACGCACCTGGCCCGTCAACGAGAGCTGCTGAGACGCAGAAGCTTCCCGCGCGGCGCTTACTAGAGTTGCGTAAAACGCCTATTTCTGCATTGCCACGATAGATGCATAGCACATGAAATTTTCAAACGAATACTAAGTTACATGGAGGTGGAATACTGTTGCTGCGCTCCATCACGGCGGTCGTGACTGCTTCCGATGGCATTAAAGAAAGGTACACAAGGCCCGGCTACATCGGAAAATATTTATTACAATATAAGTACAGTGTATCACAAGGAAGACGGGAACTTTTACCTTTAGTACGGCCATTATGACAGACATAACTACATTGTGCGACGAAAAAAACCTGAACAAACCAGCTTTAGAAAAAAAAAAGAAACGCAAGCCACTTGATCATTCATAACAATGTATCAATAAGGTAGGACAACGAAGAAACTTTCAGCATTTGGTACAGTAATATTTACAGCCATAATCAAATTGTGCGACAAAACCACATACTAAACTGGCCAACGTTAACAACAAAACAAACTAGCCCTTAGAATATTTATTACAATGTATGAAGAGCATCCTAAAGAACAAACTTTAAGCATTTGGTAGTCATAATCACAGCCATAATCACTTTGTGCAACAAAGTGATTATGGCTGTTGTTAATCAACAAAGTGATGAACAACAGTGCGTCAGCCCTCTCATCATCATGCAACTCATCGTCACAAATGTCATCGAGCAATGAGAAAGCCAGTCCAAGCATTCTTCCTACCTTGTCCTCCTGTTGATGGGCCCTCTTTTCAATATAGCGCTCCACGTCGTCCAGAAGGTTATCCAGCACACGAACGTCACGGATTTCGCCAGGAATGCACACATCATCCGACACCAACGGAGCGTACTTAAAATACACGCGAACGGAGAGATCTTGTAACACTACCACAGACACAAGCAGCTCAGGGGCTTGCAATGCCGGTTCGATGTGGGCGAAGGTGAGGCACGTCTCACATGCTGTTGTACACCAAAACTTCCTATCTCGCCACTCGTTAACACGAGAAATCAGTTCACAGAGATTGTGAACTTTGTGCTGTTTCTTCCCCTTCTTCAAACACTGTAAGGGAATCTTGAATGTTTTTTTGGAGCAGCTGATTTTCAGGTCGCTTTCTTTTCACTTCAGGCACTTCTCGAGACTTGCGCGCATCCGAGATATACGAAGGACAGTCAGGAAAAATGGCTGGGAAGGCGTCTGGAGTTAGCCACGTCAACTTCATGGGAGCTTCAATCGTTAGTCCATCGCAGTCCGTATAGCGTGGACGTTGTACGCAGATGCTCCGGTTTGAAGTGACGCTCGCAAACCTGCGCGTGACAGAAATAAAACACCAATTAGCATAGGCGTAGACTTCGGGGGGGCATCGGGGCTCGTGCCCCCCTGGTGGGATCCGGGGGGCAGAGCCCCCGCCGGGCCCGGGCCATGATCCTTACCGAGACGTTGTTTACGTGCCATGTAACGAGCTTCTAGTAGTGGTGGCATGTAAACAAAATAACGCCCACGTTGCCTTTTTTGACAGAATACATGGGAAATGGAATCGCAGCATGCTTTTGTTAGCTTCAATCTCCAGTTCTTGCCAAAAAATAATGCGCACCCCCCCCCCCACCCCCCTTGAGAACTTCTCAGCCTGCTCCCCTCCGGGAAAATGGAAAGTCTACGCCGCTGCCAATTAGTATTTCTTGGGATGATTACGAGACATATTGGCCATTCGGAAGACGCACGCTGGATGCAGCTTACCTTGGGGTCCTTCAGCAGCCCCACGTCGACGTCGCGCCCCCGGACAGCCCGCTGCCATTCCGCTCTTTGCTTAACGTCTCTCAGGAAAGAAAACAAGCGAACTTTGGGACCATTCTCGTAGTTCCCTCGGCAGTTCGGTACACAACACCGCCCCATGTCGCAGTATGCATTCGTCAACGAAATAAGTTCGTCGAAAACGGGCACTGCAACAAGGAACGGCCGTACGATGACAGAAAAACAAGCAGCGCATCTGCTGTCAGCAACCCGGAAAAATGGCGACGGTTTCCCTCCCGGGTTCGCGTACGACGGTGTCGCAGCTAGCCAAGCTAGCGCCATCTGTTGGGAGGCGAGATAGTTAGGAGCTTTGAAATTTCTGGGCAAGGTGCGATGACGTCAGAGAGCAGGAGGGGAGAAGTGCGGAGGCCTTCTCCTAGTCTAGGTGGTGTTGGTTTAGCGACCCAGGTCACGTTTTAATCGTGCGTCATGATGCTTTCGCACCTTATCCCGCGGATGCCATGCAAAAAAAAAAAAAAAAAAAGAAGAAGAAGAAGAAGAAAATAACAAGAACATAAAAGTTGAAACGCCTGCATATTTATTTTGTTGCTATTTTCAGTCCCTCTCAGTCGCTTTCTACCACACATCGACAGACGCTCACAGACGCTTGTATTGGACCGTCACTCGCGCATGATGGAACGCTAGAACGTTGTTTTCATGGTCGAGTATTGCGAACGTTCTAAAAGTTTTTAGACGGGGCGGAATAGCAGACGGACGAAACCGAAAACGGACGCCGACGGGCAGCGTTCATGGCCGCCTCCTACGGCCATGGCAGACGACGATAGACGGTGGCGAAATAGCAGATGATGCCGGAGGCTGCCGCGCGTCTGCTCGGACAACTAGCAGGCGTTGTTAGACGCCAGACTAGATCACATCGGATGAAGGGAGAACGGAGACAATACGCTTCCAAGCATCTTCAGCCGAGCAGCCAAGCCAATTCAGTAGTCATGGGTGGGGCCACTGATCTGTGGGCGTGTCTTAGAACGGGCCGTGACCTCTGCCTAAATTGCGTCTAACGGCGTAAATAATGTACAACATTTTTTTTCCTGCATAAATTACGGAACAAAGTAAGTGTCCCAACTACTGCCTTTATAAAAAAAAAAAAAAATTCACTTTAGTATTTTTCTTACATGAAAAAAAATTATATAATCGGAAGTTATTATTATATTACATAAAAATAATTACGTTGGTTTTTTGTTGTCTCAATATATAACATACACTATTTTTAAATTTGTCATGATGGTTGGCAGTCAAGCTACACTATCGAAGAAACGAGTTTGCATTTCGCGCAGCGTTATTTAAAAGAACACATGGTGAATGCAGCCTCTCAGCGTTTTTCCGCCGAGTTAACATTTACAAAACCCCTCTTCTCCCTGGTGCAAGCAGATCAGGTCACTTAGCGTGTGTATGAAGGACGGCGGCAGCTCAGGATTGGCTGGCTATAGAGTAACACCTAGCAACCGCAGTGCAGTGGGGGACAGCGGAGTGAGAGCTGTACTTGGGCAGCCAACAGGGCGCTGCGAGGCCACGTGTACGGGTGGCCGAAGGTGGGTTATATTTACTCATGAACCATCCGCAGACTACACTGCACTGTCGCCGCGAAGCGGCGTATTGGGAGGGGAGGGGAGGGGGGGTTAAGGGTACGCAAACTCGCGGCGTGTTCCGTGGACGGCGCACCGCTCCGTCAAAAAAGCTGGACTCCCTTTCTGTTTTCCTGCCTGAGCCGTGGTGATCGGAAAGGGGGAAGCGATGTGACTGGCCCACCCTCACCAATGGAGATGTCTCTGTCCACGTGCTCGGTGCGTTTCGCTGCATCCGGGAGTCGGGCGCCGCCGCGACGCCCGACTCCACGCAAGCCTGGCCCTTGACCTCCTATCCACCCCGCTCGTGAACGTGATTGGTAACATCGAGTGGTTTCGTCATGGAGCACGTCTCGGGGAAAGACACTGTAGCTTGCTTAAAAGTGTCATGGCAAGGAGTGAAGTCTACCCCGGCCATGCCGTTTCACGGATTTTACTATTATTATGTTGAGAGACTCAGCCTTAAATAGGGAGATGGATATTAATATTCATACAAATGGGTGTTTATACACAATACAAATTTCATCTCGAGTTGCTGTAAGCTCTGAGACATTAATCGATTTATTTATTAGCAATACTGAATGAACAGATGCAAAATCCGGAGTCAAGAATTACCCACCTAAGTAACCACCTTCCAAAAATCATGTTTAAAAAAGAAAATCATAAAAACAAAAAGTTTAAATAATGCGTCGTTCTCGATTCAGCATATAACCGCCGAGCGGTAAAATGCATTTAGACAAGTGGTCGAAGAGACCAATTGGGGTGATATGTTGTCCTTATCAAAGCATGCTGATGAAATTTGAAATCCCATTGTGAAGTCCTTCACGGGCATTCATAACCGCCATTTTCCGTACAACATGTTGAGGACATCTGAAAGTTTTGGAAAAGCAAGGATAACTCAAGGCTTACTTGACGAAAAAATCCAATGTACCGGAAATTTGTTAAAACTAGAGACCCCATCACCAGCTTTTTTGTAAGACGTATCGCAGCCAATTAGCAATATTCCAACAAACTGGCTGAAGCCGAATATCATTATAAGGGTTTTAAAGATGCTAATGGTCGTACTAAGTTGATTTGTAAAAAACTTAATTCAGTTCTAAATCGCAGTTCAAGCCGTCAGCCTACTGATGACATTGAACGAGACGGTGTAAGTTTAAGGGGATTCAACCGCTCGTCACTCAATGGGCAAATTTCGCTA
>JAZHYW010001596.1:0-62013 GCA_037355805.1 Ixodes ricinus | reverse complement strand
CTTTTTCTACACGGCACCCTTTCGTGGGTAGTGAATTAAAACCAGAGGCAAAATATAAGAGTAATGCGTGAAAAAACAGAAAAAATGGGAATGAATATAAATTGATAGAAGCAGATGAAGATGTAATAAAACAGTCGGTAGTCAAGCCGTCGGTTCGCCATTGTTTTTCCTGTTCCCCTCCTTCCTTTGTTCAGATGGTTCCACCCGAGATGTACTATAGCCAACTAGCTCAGCTCATTCCCGTAGTAGGCTCCTGGGAATCTTTGAAACAATCCAGGTATGTGGCAGCGGTTATTTCCAAGTTCCAAGCATCAACAATCATGATCAGAAAGGTCGTTTTTATGCTTCAATATTTTAATCGCTCGCTTTTCGTGGGTAACATTTATTAATTTTTGTCAACGAGTGAGTAGGCATGCCATCTTATTTTTTAAAAGTAATGTAAGCTAGTTTATTGGCAGTTCTAATTTTAATAATCGTCTGAATGTTCACGACCGTAGCTGTAAACATTTAGACAATCGCTTTCCGCAATGGCGCATTAAAAAAAATCATAAAATACTTTTAGCTAAACGCCAGCCTCAATTATTGTTAAACAACATTTTCCAGGGTTTTATTTAACTAAACGTTTAGAAGAAAAACACGTTATTTATAAAGAACTCTACCATCGAAACTATCTATGTTGTCGTGTTGACGGAACAAAATTCGCTCATCCACTGATCCGGGCGACACGCGTCGTCCAACCAAGTTGCTCTTGCTTTTTCTGCCAAAAGCTGTCACACCAAGGAAATATTGTTGCTGTCATCAGTGTTGTCATACCAAGGAAACATTGTTGCTGTCGTCAGTGTTATCTTCAATGGAAATGGCCTGGAACTTTCCCAACACTTGTTTGTGTTTGTACGTTAACGAAACTCTTTAAATCAAAGTCGACCTACTGATGACAAACTTTTTTCCGTTGCTGTCGCCGCAGTGTTTTTTCAACATGACAGGGCCTTAATGGACCTGTCACACCCAGCTGGTTTCGACCTGCGGTCGGAAGGCGACTGCTTTGCTTTGCGAAGCGTCTTCAGCTTCCTGGCCGTCTTGTTTTGTCTATTTTGTGAGACGGGACACATGTGCGTCCAGCGCGCGTCGGGTGGAAAAGCATCCTGTGCCCCATTGCGTTTTCAGTCTTTGCATTTTGTTAGGGAACCCTCGCTGCCGGTCGCATCGGTTGCTACCTAAAAGCGTCTGCGAGGCACCAGGCCGGCGGGAACCAAGACCACTGTTGAAACTACGGAGCTGTAACGTTGTGTCCGTTGGGAACTTAACGAATGTTCGTACCATCCCCCTGGCGACAGTGGGACGGTAAACATCAAGTGGCTTTGGCAGATGTTAAGATAATTGGTTGGCCATTTTCAGAAAGCAAGGAGGAGAATGCCTTCAATAGCCTAAAACTAGGTGAAAGGGGCGATTTGACTTGATCTGGATGAATGAACAAAGGCACTGGGCAGATTTTCAGAGCGCGCCACGTCTGTTTATCGCGAGCGACACCGTGGCAAAAGAAGGCAATACTGGGAAGGCTAAAGTCGGGAGCGCCTCCGGCGTACGCTTGAGAGATGACGTTTTTTTTACACACTCCGAGCGTTGTGTTGTCGCATTACACGAAGAACTATTTTCAAAATGTATCGAACGCTAAATATATTAATGCTTATGCGTGTGTGGTCCTTGCATTACAGAGTTCTAGTAGGTGCCTCCCTCTATAAGTAGAGGCAACCCAAAACGGGAACTTGCAGAACAACATTGACCAAGTAGACGAGGGCATTTTGCAAACTCTCTAGGCGCTACTAAAAGCAGAAAAAAACGAAGATTTTGTCGAAATCGCCTTACCTATAAAAGCAGAACTAACCCCTCCCCCTTCCCCCACTCGTCCTCACTGTTGTACTACTTTTTAAATAAAGTGAACACTTCTTGCGTGAATAGCTCACTTCATGTTGGGGATCAGCTTGTTTCCCGTCCCCAAGTCGTTGTGTTGAAGACGACTGTGGTGACCGAGAAATGTTGTTTTGTGCAAGTAGTTTGGACGGTTTTGAACGCAGTTGTTCCCCGCATTGTGATTCTTGTTCTCGTAGATATGGGATTCTCATTTACAAACAACACATATGAACGCCGCATAGATAACCTTTTGTCGTGGCGTAAATACGTTTAAATTTTTGTTAGACAGCTTGTTTCTGCAGCGGGAAAAGAGCTATAACCGTAGGCACCGGTCAAAATAGAAAAGCCATGTGAGATAGCTACGTGACAACGCTGAACACGCAACCTGCATGCGACTCGCGAAGCCCAGAACACACTCCCTCTGGTAACTACGATCAAACTCGGCAAAGGCCCCAAAAATATCGTTCGAACAAGATGTTTCCGAGCAGCGAAGAGCAGTGTGGATGTCAGGAGACTGGTCCAACTCAAAGCAGTCATCGCATCCAACCAAAGGACATCACATGAATGCCAAATAGGGAGTCAAAGGCACATTTCGAAATTTTTCTCGTGCCATTCAATGCGAACGAAAGGCTTATTTTACAGGTTTTACGGCATTTATTCATCTCTGACGCTAATTTATTTCCCCGGCCATGGCGGGAACCTGCGGAGTTTCGCGCCTGCTAAGCTTTGGGGGTTGCAATAGTCCGACACGCCACAATGCCTACAGCTTTGACGTATGCTCTTCTGTGACAGGTAATAGTAATATTAAGAATAAAATACCACTCAATCTTGAATCAACACCTTCAAAGTAATGCATAAACAGCCCCACATAATAGTTGGGGTTGTGTGGATATTTATACAGCGTGTAGTTGGTCAGTCATTTCAAAGTTGCGACGAGTCACTCGCTGTAGATGAGCAATTTAGCCAGTACAATACAACCGCTAGCCTGGGGTCTTTAACATGCATCACGCAGTAGTGATACACGAGCGCACTTCAGTACGATGCTCATCCAAATTGAAACGGGCAGGGTGGGGATTGAACTTAGGATCCCGGGGTTGTGCAGTTCGAGCTTTCGCTCCACGTGCTCTGAGGTAGATTGAAATATTTTGAGCTAGATTGCGGCGACGTGTCCCACCAAACGTGATTCACCCGAGGCTATTGGCCCAGACAATGCCAACTTCCCCTGCTTAGTACGTACAACGGCTACATAGTTTGGACGTCTAAATAAATCGTTTGTACTGGAGCTCAGCCAAAACTCCATCGCCTCCTGGGTCCGTCAGCCCTCACAAAATAGCGGGCCTAACCACATCCATCATCAACGAACCTTGACTACAGGAGCTTTGCACACGCGCCAGACTACAGCCGCCATTGCTGACCTGACCTTGTCTTACAGAGATACCAAGCCACTGAAGCGGGCTTTGTCGAGCATCCACAAGGGCCAATGCTGGTGAGAAGGACATAGTGGAATCTAAAATGACTAATTTCTGCTGCTGTGGCATTGATGGAGCGAATTGATTAAAAGAAGGGAAAACAAAAACTGAAGGTCGATTATGGCGGCGCCCATGTACAGCTGCTGCCAAGCTTCTATAACCCTTAATTTCCTGGCACAGGTTGCGTTTCTCGCTAACCGTTTTCTGGATTACGCCACCCAGGTGTTATGTGCTTGTCTCTGATGCCACATGCGGCAATGTAAGGTAAAATGCTTATTGTGTGGAATTTAAAATATTAAGTGAGTTGAAATGTTAAATCTACGGTCCCGTATTAAATGCCTATGGGTGTCATTATAATACCTGCCGCTTTCGAGAGGTTCTGCTTTCACACGGCAGAGGAAGCTCGATGCAACGCCTCCAAATTAAAGCGGCCGATCCCGAACGTTGGGTCGCGAGAAGAAAACAGCGTTCAAAGTTATAAGATTGCGCTTCATTGTGGAGATACTTCAAGAGTGTAAATAGTGCATCCCTTCTGCTGGACAGGAAGTGCACGAATGCCTAATCGACTAGAGAAAACAATGGATAGACAACAGAAGCTGTGTACAGAGTCGAGTGAATTATTATTTTACAGACCCCTGGGTGAAAATACGAGTTTCTTCAAAATATTGCCAAGAAGCACAAAGATTTAGTGCATCGGTACAAAGCAGCTGCTTAAGAAAGTGCCAAAAATCTTCATCTTTTTTTTTTTTTTTTGGTGGGAGGGGGGTTGAGGCGGCTGGGATGTTCATGACTCGGAATACGGAAAGGTTCATGAATTTTGGTGGAGGTGAAGCCCCATAAGCCCCTTATTTGGCTACTCCACTAGCACAAAACGTGTTTCCTGCATTTTTCTTTCATTCAAATTCTCGAGGCAAAAATCGCTCTTCTTCAGGTAAGCGGGTTTACCCAACATTGTCAGGGATTTGAAGGAGAGGGCGCGGGCCCCCTCCCCTTCAATTAGAGTCTTAATAGAGGTTAAGGAAAAAGGGGGGGGTGTACTCCAGGTGTGTCTATATTATGTAGCAATTTAGGGGAGAGGGGCTTTTGGACTGAACCTGGGCGGTGTAATAACTGTTTGTTTTGGGCGGCGGGAGCAAAAACCAATGAAAGTGCGTGTCTGGTTTTTATCGATTTCAGTGAAATTAAGTTCCGAATTTTAACACCATTTTTCTGCCAGGCAGTGCGTCTTAGCGTATTTTACAGAGCGCCCCCTTGCCCCTCCCCCCCCCCCCCCCCCCCCAACCCGCCCCTCCCAGAAAAAAACAACACCGACTTGGCGACTTGACGTATCACGCAGTAAATTTAATAAAACAAATTCTACGTTGGAGTTTGTACGCATTAAAATTTAAAGTCTGAACGAGGCGTGATGGAAAAATAAGAAGAAAAACAAGCCCGGACATTTAACATTTAAAGTGGCGTAGAGTGTAGGCTCCCGGGGCGCTTCGGTATCTCGGAGGCGATGCTTCTACTGCCCTCTTTTGTTAAATTATCTCAAACATAGCGCATCCCATGCCGACAAGAGCTCAAGCGCGCGTTTCCGAGAGGTGATATTTGTCAGAATTAAACTCTCAGTTGGAGTTTCAAATACTGTGAAGAAAGGAGAACGAGCGACACGTGATAAATAGTGATAATAGAATACTCTGAATGCTCCATTACAAATCTCGTTCACACATTAACGACGCTTTTTTTGTGCATCATTTACTTTCGCAGAAAATGAAGAAATATAAAATCATTTTACCGTATTCCCCGAAATGTATTCAAAACAAAGACATATGACTTAATTCGAGCAAGTACACTGCCGCGGAAACACACCCTTCATCGCTTCTCGGCACTGGTGGCGCCATCTCTGGAAGAGGTAAACAAACATGGCCGTCTTTCGATTTCCCCGACAGCCGTCACCGAGCAACTGAAACTATCACGTCAAGACAGCGTACTTGGACCAGCCTCGAGAAGTAATTGGTTACAAGTAATTGATTATTCTAATAAAATTACTTTTGAAACTACTTTTGTCACTGCAACATTTCAGTTTTAAGGGAGTAATTTGTATATATAATTGAATTACAAGGTATTTCCAATGAATTACTTTATATACACTCGTTGCGAGGGTGCGAACCCGAACAGGAACGCCAACCAAAAATCGAATTAAAACCGTTAATTTTTTATCTAACCGAAAGAAAAAAAATATTATATACTACTTTCGCCCCCAAGCTGACAGTGCGGTGGAAGTTACATGGTCCATAAACCAATCATACGTCTCTTTTTCGCCACGTGACTCCGGCTTCCCAGCCCTTACCCACGCGCAGAGAACGGTGTCAGGTTATGGAAGTGAGCCGGCTGATCTGGTCCGGCGAGCTCGTAGCACCGGTCGCACTCTCAGCTTATGGTATGGAGCCCAAACCGGAACGAAACCACAATTTCATGTTACTTTAACCGATTCGTTGGTAAACGGTTCGTCGTAGAACACTGTAAACGCACTGCATCGCAAAGCTATGGTCGTGAATCAAATGTACGGCGAATGCGTAGCTCCACGCGACTCGTAGTCCAAAAGGAAAAAGACTCACGAGTCTCCTGTGGAACCTGTAGCTGCCTTCGAGAGGATTGATGATCCTGGTGTTGCGCATCACCCATGCCTTATCAGCCACAACGAAGTAGGTGTCGGCTGTGCTGATGTGTGCTGCCCGGTCCACGGTTTCTTGGACGAAGGTGACGGCATCATTCATTGTGTGGAATTCAACTTCCGACACTTTCAGAATTCCTGCAGAAGTAGACGCGCAAAAAAGCGCGTCCACCTGAGCTTCCGAACTAAGAAAAAAAAACAGAGTTGGGTCGTCTATTTAAAAGATGTCGCGTTAGGACTACCACCCATGAAATGCATTAGATTGATAATGTGGCTGGTGGACGTTCTGTGCGCTCGTTACACGATGGTGCAACACTAATGCCTACATGCAGTAACATTAGTCATTGAAACGCTTGCTGTGCTTAGCTGACAAAACATTGCATTGATTGTATATATTACACGGTTCGAGAAAACGAGCAGCCAATTTTTTCTTCAATTAGTTGTCTTAAAATATATGGTATATGATCTGGTTTTACACGACTTTCAAGTGGATTTAAAATAGAAACCTATTTATTTATGTATCTTTGAGATGCAGGTCTTTTTTCTTTATGTAAACGGGATAATCGACTGAGTTTTCGAGGAACTAAAAAGAAGAGCTCTCAATTAATCTTCGTATGTATGATTAGAATTGCAGCATAAATTCACTGCGCTTCGCCATTATATACCGAATCGAAAAAAAAATAGTATTACCTTTCGCTGTTACATATTTAAATCACAAAAATTTCTGTTCAATAAAACAAACTGTACGTAAACTTTCGTTGCTACACAGACGGAGAAAGATAGATTTAAAGATTTAAAATTCCCAACGCTTTAGAAGGCCACTAAACCTCTGAAAGCAACTTTTGAATTGCCTAAATGAGAGAAGCTTATGTCCAAAATTACCCCCCCCCCCCAAGAAAAACAAAATTAATCAAAACAACTGAGCTCATTATTTACGTTGCAAAACTCAATTGATAATTTAAAAAAACATGCTTTCATCTTGAAATATATGATAATCATTGGGGATTGCTCCGAGCCTAAAATTTATCTCGCTACATAAATATTGGATATATATTGGACAAAATCTTTTGCTGTCAGGGGATTCGCGTGATCTGACGTCTGTGTGCACTTAATGGCTACTTAAGTAATGTTTCTCGAAGGAGTACGGCATTCCGTTAAGTTAGAGCGGACCTGTAGTGTACTTATCGCAAGTAAGCTAATTAATTGTAATAAATTACTTTTTGATGTAATGTTCTAATCATTTGAATACATTAATTGGGAAGTAATCACAATAGAAATCGTATTACTTTTACAGGTACTAAAATTACTCGAAACCGTTACTATGTTCTTTTCTCTTCTTTAAGTGCTCTTCGGTTCTACAATTGTGTAGAAAAGTTAAGTGGTGTGTAGTTCGGTAATTATAATAAAATACTAAACCCGTTTTTAAGCTGACAGAAAAGTATGTCGTTGTGAAAGGGTGTTGCAATCGGAAAAGTCATGGTTACTTTTTCAAGTAAGGGCAACCTAATGCTGCTTCTAAAATACTCTAATTATTACTTTTTAAGCAAGAGTACTTGTAATTATTATCGATTACTTTTTTTGAGTAACGTGTACAAGACTGTGTGAGAGACGCCTTCACAGAGCAGACGTGCTTCTTACCCACGGCCTTTAGCAGGTGTGGCAGGAGGGACACGTTGATAAATTGCGTGAGGACCATGTCGGATATGACATACAGAAAAGACTGCAATGAAGAAATACACAGTGTTAAAGTTTTTCGCTCTAAAATACTGAAGACCTCAGGTTAAAAAACAAAAAATCTCTACCACCCACCTTGAACCTAGAAATGAGCGATAAATAAGCATGTTCTCGCAAGGCATAACTAAAAGTGCTGTAGCGGCTCCGTGGCGACGACGATAACAACGTGGCTCACGAAACGATCCACGTTAACAGCGCGCTCCACGTAAACACCACTCATCGACAGGCGCTAGCTGGAGAGCATCACCATCCAGATCCTTCAATAGCCTGGCTCTGGTCCGGCGACCAGGCCTTCTTTTACATGTTTTTAAGGCGCAGCTCTTGAGGCCTGACCACACTAGCGTGAACGGCGCCGCCGGTCGGCGCCGCCGGGCGGCACCGCCTTCCGGCGTCCCAGTGCAAGGAGTCCCCATTGGCCTCCGTTCTGTGGGCGTCACGTGACAGCACTGGCTCTCGCGATCGCGCGCGCGCCTCCCATCTGATTTTTTGTTCTTTAGTCGTCGGCTCTTCGTTAGATACTTCCGTCACGGCTCTCATCTTTCGCATATATCAGCATTGAAACCGCACTCGCTGCCTACATGGTAGGTGTCCATGATGACCTGGTGATCAGCGTGAATGTGATTATCCTAGCCTGCATGCTCGTTGATCTTGCGACGTCGCCGCGCTCTGAAGGGAAGGAGGCACAGGTTTTGGGTTCGGCCGAGTTGGTTCTAACGAAACACCAAAGGACAGGTCAGTGCTTTGCTGCCCCGGCGGCGCGCAAGAGATGAAGGCTACTTTCGAAAGTGTCACCAAATCAACACGACATCCGTCACAACGCAAACAACATGCAACAAGTGCCACGGAGAAACTCACTTGTAATTCCGAATTCCTCTCCTATAATTTCCCAGCGGTTGTTCTTAGCGTCCTTATCTAGGTAGTCTGGCTGCGTCTTGTCATATAAAAAGGAAAACAGTCGCACAGTTTCAAGGAACTGCTCCGTTGGGGAAGGCATCGGATGGAAATAGGGATAGCAGACAACACGAAACGTCGATACGTTCCTTCGGAACGTGAAAGACGCGCAGAGAACCGGCTTGTGCGTTGCCATGGCATCGCAACGTCACTACCTACGCCACCTCCCATTGGCTCCTCTCTTCTGCGGCGAGGAGCGGCGAGCTCTGAACCGCGCAAGGAGCGGTTGGCTCTGCGGCGCTGTACATCGCGCCCCTGAAACCGAAAACTGGTTTTGGGCGGCAGCCGGCCGCGCCAACCGTCGCGCCGCACGCCTCCGCGGCGCCTATGTGGTCGTGCCTTTAGACGCAAGTTTCCGGCTCGAGCACTGATCTCAATGACAATTGCTGGACCGCGTTTGACCAGCACCGCCTATGGACGGGAATGCGGCCACGGTCGGCCATCTTTTTGGTAGAGTTATATCATATCTAGCCATCATAGTAATATGGCGGCCAGCGCAATGGCGGCAGGCTGCCATAAAATAGCCGTAGATCTAGTACACTGTGCCGTGGGTGATATTTCGTGCTTGATTGAAGTTGTTCGACGAAGCAGATTCTTGAAACCCGGCGTTAACGATAGCCTCGTCTTTGAGGACCCGGCGAAAGTTCTACGAAAGCGCAGCGCCGGGGGAAAGCAGCGCAGCTCGCATCGAAAGTAGACTACGTACCGGCGTCTGCTTTCGATGCTTTTTTCGATGTGACTTTCGATGCGTGCTGTGTTGTTTTTCCCCGGTGCTGCGCGATTTCGTGAAACTTTCACCGGGTCCTCAAAGACCGGGCTACCGTTCACGCCGGGTTTTAAAAACATGTCTTGTCAAACAATTTCGATCAATCACGGAATATCAACCACGCTATTTTGATGGCAGCCTGCTACCACAAATGTCAAAACGCCGTCTGACATGGATGGATGATGGCGGCTGCCCGGTTGCTTCAGCAGCTGTATCTTGCCTAGAGGTGATATAACTCTACCAAAAAGATGGCCGCCAGTGACCGCATTCGCGGAGCGGGCAAACGCGATCCAGCAATTGTCATTGAGATCAGTGGGCTCGAGCGGCGTCGCCATCGCCGTCGGCGTCGGCGTAACCGCGCTTGCATTATGGGTAAATTTCTCCGCTAAATTTATCGGAAAACTTTCCCGCATAATTTTGCCGAAAATTTGCCCCGCTAAGTTTAGCGGAAAAATTTCCCCAACAAATCAAGCGGATAATTTTTCCCGCCAAATTTAGCGGAAACAATTTCCCCGCTAAATTTAGCTGAAAAAATTACCCGCTAAATTTAGCAGAAAAATTTCCCCACTATATTCAGCAGAAAAATTTCCTCGCTATACTTAGCGGAAAATGTTCCCACTAAGTTTAGCGGAAAACTCTCCCCGCTAAATTTAGCATATCATTTTTCCAGCCCAATTTAGCGGATCATTTTTCCCGCCAAATTTAGCAGAAAATTTTTCCCCGCTTAATTTAGCGGAAAATTTCGCCTACATAGGAGGCGAGCTGGAGAGGACGGGCATAGCCTCCTCTTTGTACCTTCCCCTCCTCCTGAACAGCTGCGCTCTAATTCGGCGTTACAGGGGATTGTAAACGCCTTTCATTCTTGGAACTGACTACGGTGACGGGGCCCCTCTCTTTCGAAACTGCACTACGGTGACGGGTCAACAGCAACCGATACAGATGTCCAATGGAATGCCCGTTCCGGAAGTGCCTCGTGGCGCTGTGGGTAGAGCGTCGGCTTCACGAGCTGGGTTTTGTGACCAAAATAAAAAAAATAAAAAGTGAAAAAAGTATCGTCCAGAACGCGACTCGAACCGTCGGGTTCGAGTCGCGTTCTGAACGATACTTTTTTTTCACTTTTTATTTTTTGTTATTTAGGTCACAGACGCTATATTTACGTGTAGGGACAGGGACAGGGACAGGGACCGGGACCGGGACCGAACCGCGAGGCGTGGGTTAATGTGCTTGTAAATTACAAGTTATTAATTCTCAGTGTTCCCACCACATACAACACAGGACGGGCCCCTCACTCTTGCCGGCCGCACTACGGTGAATAGGGAATAGTCGGACGCCGCGAAGCGGCGTTTTCGGGTGGAAAAAGTGAGTTCACATTTTTGTAATGAGCCGCCGTAGACTGTCGCCGCGAAGCGGCGTAGGCGCATTGCGGCGGATGGGTTAACGGGCGCCCCCGTTATTCGCTAAAACGGGGCCCCCTCACTTTTGCCGGCTGCACTGCAGTGACGGGCCCCCTCACCGTAGTGAATGCCTTCATTTTTCTTTGAAAATAACTGAGGGCCACTTTAGCCACTTCAGTACATTTAACCGGTCGTCTTTTGTCTTACACATTTCGAAAGTGTATCTCCGTTCTTGTAATAAATAATGATAATACTGTAAACTTCAATAACGAACCGGGACGCGTGAGACGGATGCTGCAATTTATAGACAGCGCTTGCCTACGTATTGTACTTGACAATTTACCCCATTAATTCGGCAAGTAAAAATAATACGAGCAGGAAAATATGGCAACCATGCTGCCGGGTGGAGGAGTGTACGAATAGAGGAAAGCTTACAATACATAAGTAACGCACACGATCGTTTTGGATAGGCGGCCTCTCTCTAATACTGCGTTAATTATTTTTTTTATATATAGGAATTAACTATTGATGTTGCTAACGCAAGTGCACCTCACAGCACATTTTCAAAGAGCACTGTGACACCGAATTTGCGCAATCGCTTCAGAAGGGTACCCATGATCATTGTCAACATTCGGCGCAGGAACAGCATTTTAGATTGTCAAATTGTTTTCCCATATTCTAGAAGATTGAAGCGCCATGCTATAAGTTTGCAGAAGTCATATTTAAAAACAATATTCGTATTTCAGACGGAAGTACATTCTATTTGGCCCTGTGCGCATTCTAGAATAATGCTCGGTCGAAAGAAGGTAACGACTAGACTGGTGTCAATGCCAACGTAGCTTGTTTAACCCTGTCGTAGAAGCCTCCGGAACGTAAGGTGTAAATTCAGCACTACGGTCTTGTTGTGTATGACGTGTGGGCGAGGTCCCTACAAACCCTTTGACGTCTGTGGAGAAAAGTGTAGACTATGCGTGAACCCCACCTTGTTTATGGACTCCGTTTGTTTCGCCTCGTTGGCGAAATGGTAAAGCGATGCCAGAGAAATGGTGTAGCTCCCCTTGAGCCCCATCCAGATGAGCACCACGGCTTGCCTGGGCGTGATACGGTAGCCGAAATGACTGACCAGGGGATACAGCATAATGACGGCCGCGCACCTGAATAGAAGCAAACGTATGCCCGAATAAAATAACACTTTGATCTCGATGATGTTGGCAAGAGCCGACATCCAATAGGTTAAATAGACTGGATGATAACATTTGTTGTGAGTTCAGTATTATGACCCTCTCCTATCTGCCTTTTTAGGGAACAGAGAAGTGCTTAAAAGTATCGACACTCAAATGATGTAAGCCCCCAGCCACGTTGTTTATTTATTTATTTATTTTCTAGGAAGTGGAGACAAAAGATTTTGGCCAAGGTGAAGAGGATGGATGTTCTTGTATATATATCCCTTAGTAAACTTATTATTTTTAATGCATAATTGATATATTAGTCCATAATTGCCTAATATCTGATAGAAGTATGTCATTCTGAGAAAGCAGGTAACTAGTAGAAGACATCATAAAATATGCTTCTTTGTATATGAGCGAAAATGTGTGTGTCATTGTGTGCGTGCATTTCCGGGCTAGTGCAAGTGTGTCTTTGCGATTGAGGACAGGATTCATTAATTATTTGTGGTGATATCACGTCACGATAATATTTCTGATTACATAATGTACAAACGCTTATACACCTACTTTTTGTCTTCATGCGCGAACTCAATAGAAATATCTATTTAAACAAATGATAGATACATTTTTAAAACTAAATTTGGTGGTAAATGTATTCCTTTTTAGCACAATTATCCAAGTGTGTGTGTCATCAGAGTCTCTTAAAGAGTTTTTCCCTCGGCTCGTATAAACGTCGATACTACGTCGCAACGGTAGCTGCTATTTGCGGATATACATCACGGTAACCCTGTGGAGATAATCCCCCATCGTACGATTTATTCTATCCTTCCACCACTTTAATACCGAGAAGCTTCCATCGGCAGATATCACCTCACTGAGGCTGCTGCCAAAATTTTGAGGAGAAGTTTCTTGGTGTTGCCAATCATCAAGGAGAAGAGAGGTGTGCGGACTGCGCGCATTAGCGAAGTGACCAAACAGAACCTCACGGCTTTTACGGAAGAGGAACAAATACCACACTGCCAAGTGGCGAGCAAAGAGTTGAACTCGTTTAAACATTTGACTAAAACCCCGAGACTGGGACGAGAAGGGACGGACAAACACAAAGTCTCCAACACAGCTGAAATTTATTCGACAACGAAAGGGCTTATATAGGCATCAAATCATACATAAAACAGTCTTCCTCGTCTCTACTGTTTTATGTGGGATTTAATGCTTATATAAGCCCTTTCGTTGACGAATACATTTCAGCTGTGATTGAGACTTCGTGTTTGTCCGTCCCTTCTCGTCCTAGTCTCGGGGTTTTTAGTCAAATGTGCAAACACCACCAGCTCGTTTGCGGCCTAACCCTTGGTTCACTAGTTGAACCCCCGTGTCAATAAAGGACGCTGCTGGTGCAGCTACCATAGTAGAACAGTTCTTAGGGTAAAAATTTGCTCTTTGGCATTTATGTTCCTGAATGCCCCAAAGAAAAAAAAAGGTATCACCAAACGTAATATTATTTGGCCAGTGTCTGGAGATATTTGTCCTGAAATTCCCAAGACGGGCCAGAGTTAGGTATCGCTCCCTAATTGTTCGGTTGTCACCTGCTTCTTTGGGCCCCTGTTCCCCCCAAAATGCCTGAATTACACTTCATTGCTGATTGTTTGGTGGATCAGCTACATATTTGGCTTATTATAGCACTTTGGAGTTGTGTAGAAAGCGGGGAAAAGTCATGAAGGATCAAAAGAAAAGTACTTTACAACCAAGTAATGAATTGGAGCAAAATGTTATTAGGCCCAATATAAACCCCTGGATTCCCAAATATTGAGTTAAATTAGGCATTTTCTGGCGCATTGCTTGGGTAGCTTTTAGACTTCCAGATCTCAGTCATGGTCACCTCTCAGCAAAGGGAATATTCCGGAGTGCGAGGAGCAAACATAACACGACAAACAGATGAGACAGAAAAAAATAAAACGGAAAGGCTATAGAGAAGACCGACGAACTTTATTTTAAAAGAAGTGTCTTTGAGGGCCAATGGATTACTTGACATACTAGAGTCCTACAATCATTGACATGCTTTCGGAGCAGACGGAATAAAAAAACAAAATCTGGTCCCAAAGTAAAAATACCTTTTTTCGCAAACGCGGTTTTGAAATGTTGCTCGAGAGCAACATTGAGTACCCACAGCAATATAATTATGTTAAACGTCTGAAAGCAGTTTGGACATGAGAGAAGGCGCAGGTGCATTTTAAATTTCGCACGGTTGAGAGAGCTGTAACCGGATTTGTAATATTTGCGCCTCATTTTCTTCTCGCAGTTTTGAGACCAGTGGTGCACATCATCATACGGAACATCCACTGTCGACATTGGCTTTAACGGACGAGTGATCCCTTTTGAGATGCTTTTCGATCTTTTACTGCTATGCGCAGGTATCTTTGTGCTCGCAACAGAGCGCCAGATCTTTTGAGTTGTTGCGAATGACTGGGCAACACGGGCAATCAAGGGGTTAAAAACCGGAGACGGAAGCCTTTCTCGCACGGTGCTAACGCACGGTGCTAAGCAGATCATAATCACCCGTTATCTTTGTACATTTTTCTTCGGGGAAAACGGCGGAAAAGTGGAAGATGAGAGCCACCAGGGGCGCTTGCGCTTTACATAGGTACGTGCCTTCGATTAAGACAAAGCACGCTGGAGTGCTTGACAAAACGTACTATGCTATGCGAGAAACTAGCAGGGACCAGGGGGAGCTCAGAAATATTCTAAAAGCTTGAAAGAGGCAATCCAGAGGAACTGTAACATTGCGTCATCGCGACGCCAAGACCTATAAGTAGAGTTCCCCAAAATAACCTTACTGATTAACCAACTGCTTGGGCAGCAAATCTAAGGTAATCGCCGCAAGCTCTATCTGGTAATGGTGACGTCCAGTGAAATTGCAGCAGAAGTGTTGTAAGTTGGGCGAGTCGGTATGATGACATGGTGAACAGAAGAGCGCACAAAAAGACGACGACAGAGAAAAGAAACATTCACAGCGCTTGTGTGATGTGCATGTTCCTCTTCTCTGTCCTCGTCGTTTTGGGCACTGTTCTGGTCACCATGACGTCCAGTGAAGCAGCGCCGGGGAAATTTGAGTACAAGCACTCTATGAACTTTGGATCTTCACTATTTTAGTGTTTGATAGCTGATATGATTTTTGCCCTTCTGTGTTTCTTGTTCGTTTTCTAGACGCTTGACGCTTGAAAACTAGCGTTTACTTGTATATCAAAGGTATGCTGTTTGCAACCCCAAACACTTAATTAAGAAGCGACTTAAAAGATTTACCTTTCTGCTGGCGTTTCCAATTTTTTTAACTAAACCATATTTCTTTTTTTCCTGTGACTTGCGTGACCAAATATGCCTTTGTGATCGGCGTTCCACTAATGGCCCAAATTCACAATGACGATTTAGTAGGAGTATTTCTGTTTCACTGAAAAATATATGAATACTCTAAGGCTGTCATTTTTAAAGATGTTGGCTTTAAAACGCGTTAACTTAAACCACTCACAGCGGTTTTTATACGTACCATCGCATATACTGTGATCAATTTATCCTCCTGGTCGTGACAAAAAGCGTACTACTTATAGCAAAGCGCCACCGATACATCCTGTAAAGAATAGAACCCAGCCAAAGGTGCAGAGCACACTGAGTATTTTTATTTTCGTCTGTGAGGAAATATTAACTCAGGCGAAATTAATATTGAAGGGTAGAGTTAAACAAATGGTCGGCATTTTATGGCGAAAAGCGTCCAACTGAAAGCCGCTCAACTATGTGTGTCAGCCGTGTTCGCGGTAGAGCGATTTCTGTTGTTTCAAGAGCACGTTTCAAGAGCACGTTTGGCGTGCTTACAAACTTTAGTCACACACAACTATGTGTTCGTGCGTCGGTTTTGTTGTTCTGAACGACTGAATCGAAAATCGCGAGTGGCACGGCGCACGTCACCTCAGCAATAGTTAGTCCGTTTCAGATAGAGAAGGTGACGCAGCTGATTTTTGTAATAATCATCTGCGCCGCAGGGCCACCGTAGCAACCCACTCTCAGACGGTATACAGTTGGGACCAACAGAGCCATTCTATATGTGTAACCCTACAATAATTCCCCTGTGGCGATGTAGGTACTGTGTAAATAAATAAACCGGCGTGAAGTTGTGGGAACAATAATGGCTATAATTTCATTATTGACTAAATATAATTAAAATTTGAGTTTTCGGGCCATGGGTTCACCCTTACACCCACGTGATATAAACGCATTTAAAAGCTACATCGCTTAGTGTCTTTCACACAATCGTATCTGCCTACTCCGCAGAGTTTTACGCCACAGTTCAGCGCCGGGCCAGCTACACACATTATACGAGGAGCCACTTTCAGTTTAGTACATAAGGGTGCACCAACAAATCTGGGTCTTTCCTTGTGTTACAACCAACAATATAATTACCTTCCAATATAGCTAACAAGTATTAAAGCTAGGGCTGGGCAACTGACCAATTAACCTTCCGAATACTAAATGAATGATTTAATTGCGATCAAAACTCTTAACCCGTTAATCGATTGAATATTGACGAAGCTAAACAAGAAAAAGACATTCAAGACTTTCTTTCTTAGCAAACTGGAATTTGCCATAAACAAACGACTAAAGATATCCAGGTCCTCGAGTAGTGAAGTGAATTTGGTCGCGGATTTGATGTATCCCAAGAACCCAAGATGGCTACCGGCGACGTTCTCGCTCTTCCCCAAGCCGATGGGAGATCCGCCCGTCGCATAGTTCAGTGGCGGCGCTCTGACAAAACTCCTGGGCGGCTTAGCTGGGCGAATGACTGAAGATTCACGGGAGCGATTTTGAACATTCCGCCAACTAAACATCCCGTAAAAAGTTTGAGAACACAAAGGGAGGACGACGATCACGCGTCAGCATCTTTAGCGGGGTTGAGTGGGAAGACCTGTCGGCAACCGCAGGGCCCGGTGCGTCCTATTTGTTGGCCCACGCCAAAAACCGCCCATGCCCTCGATGGAAGCTGCCGGGCACCCATTGATAACTGCAGAATATTCGGAGCCCACAAAAGCCGATACTACTCGCAGCGAAAGAGCCGGATTCGTCTGAAACGATGGGAAGCACAAATTAAGTATTGTTTCGTTTTACTCTACGCGGACATTCAGAGAAAAACATCATTCACGCCCTCTACCTTACTTCAACGAATTTTCTCATCTGCACCTGGTTGGGATAAAAACGCATGAGAAACACTAATTATAAACTGATAAGTCCTTTGAGGAAAAGAAAGGGGGTTGAGGGGGTAGAGGGTGGGCATATTCTGCGCCACCTTTACTTGCCTATTCTGCGTCACTTTTACTTGTTTCAGTATTGAGTACACCAGCATAACACACGTTAGGTCAATTTTGTATTTAATGTACGCAGAAGGGGCCACGTTTGCAACCCGAACCAAGGGCAGAATACTATATCGGACCCAGCCACTTCACCCGTCAATGCCAAGCAAGTCTGTTTAGCGCAGCAGTAACTGTTGTGCACACGCTAACCAGCTGGTTCCTATCAGAGGATATCAACGTACTTTTTTGTTTCCACAGCTATAGAAATAAGCTCTACGTTTCTTTGGCGTGTTTTTTTTTCATATACACATAGAAGTTTATTTTTAATTTAAAATACATACATTGGTCCGTTTATTAAACATTGCAAAATAAACCAACCACGGCAAGGAGCATAACTTTGTCTTCTCTTTAAATATTGATCAAAGTGACAGATTAATAGACTAATAATCGATAAAAGGGTGGCGATTAACAGGGTTAAATTTTATTTGACACCCAGCCTTAAGTTTAATGTTAATAGCAAAACCTTTCTTTTTAGATGTACCTTTTAGATTTATTATCTTTTATATATTTGTGATATATAGAACGCGAATATTTTAGTTTTAAAATTTATAAATTGTACAACTGGCATAGGAAGTGTTTTTTGATTGATTTTGGATTGGTGTTTACATTTCAAACAAATATCTGCTTTTGCAGCAAAAAAAAAAGAACATAATAATAATGTACGGAGGCGCGTTTCATAGCATTTCCAGCTATGTTGTCAAATTTTCGTACAATATTCTAACTTTGTTAACAAACGTTTAAACAAAAAATTAATACAAACGTCTTTTACTTGTACAACACCACATACTTAGTTGTTTTTCTTAATGTTTTATAACAGCTATATATGAACACAAATAGTTGAAGGGGTGTAAGCTGTTGGAAAAAAAATACTCCGAAAAGCCGACGAATATTGTTCGGCGTCATGACCGTCTTCCGCGTGGCGCCAACAATCATTGCTCTGACGCCGTGCACAATTCCAACGCTGCTGGGTGAAATGTGTCACTTGCTCGCCACATCAACCATAGGGCCAGATGCCTCGATATAATTTCTAACAAACGTTTTCACAACAATCATATTTCCTTCATGAAGTTCAGCTTCAACATGATTTTATAACTTTGAATTTTCACTGTTCCGTACTCGAGAATATTTGAGCGATACCGATTGCATGCAAATATATTTAACACCTCTGCGAAAAAAATTACACCATCTTCCCGAGGGGAACCATGGGGTGATGCGGAGCATCGTGTTGGTTCCGAGGAAAGAGTCAGTTGAGTGGTGACGTCGAGAGATGGCGCCACCGACTGCCCTAGCGGTGCCCCCTACGCGAGCCTTCGTCGCGGCTCGCGGCAGAGAAACTTAAAACGCTCGCCGCTCGCCGTTTATTTTTTTTTCACACTTAAAGGAGAGGAGACTAGAGGAGGAGAGTTGCGCGTGCGCGCGCGGTGTGAGTAGAAGCGAACGCACGCGCAGTGCACGCAGCTGGTAGAGAGAGAGAGCGGAGAGAGTAACGCGCAGCTGTTGGAGAGAGGGAAGGAGGAGAGTTGCGCGTGCGTAGTGTGAGTGCGGACTACAAGGCTGCGGGACATAGACCCGAGCAAGAGATGCTCCGCATCTAAAATGCGAAGGGATTCTAGAATTGGGAATAGGCAGCGCAGTACAGATTAAAAAATACTTGCCGTATAACCATCTTGGCAACGTAGTACAGCGCCATCCCTCCCCAATCGAGGGTAGAAAGGTAGTGATTCAGCAAATAAGCAGTGTACGTCGCGCAGACAAACATGGCAAAGGTGCCCGTCAGGTCGAAGAGCACTCCCCAATACCTGCACAGAGAAACATTTTGAACCCCCTCATCCTGCGACAGAAGTTTTCAATTTAAGTATTCATGAAATTTCGAGAGTGTGGCGACATTACAGGAACCTTCAGCGGGCTGCGAGTGACTGGAAAATTGGGAAATAAGGCCGTTTAGAATCGAAGCTCTCCTATTCCGTTGGCACTCGTGCATATTTACGAAGGTTGCCGAGTGCGGAAGCCTTATCATCCGCGCTTCTTTCTTGTTTGTATGAATTTTATTTTAGCAGCGGCTAACCCTATAAAAGGGATATCGCGTGCGGTAGAATGCTATTCTTATTGTGACGGCGAGTCAGTTTAGCATTTGTTTTTGGCCTTTGTATTGTATATTAAATTTATAGGGCACCTAAAGAAATTCAATATTTTCAAATCTTTTTTTTTGTAATTTTTGCGGTAGGCAAAGGGTTAATATTGTTTTTCTGCAGCTGTGTCTCACCGGTGGCCTCAGGCATACGCGCCCGAACCTGGGCGCATACTAAATTCGGTTATTAGTAATTGCAGCGCGTCCGTATGGGCGACGGGGTTTGGCAGCCCTGGAACCTTTTCCACTGTATACGTTTCGGCGTCAAAATGGACGGTCAAGGGCAAAATTCAAGAGTAACAGCCAACGTTACTAGAACCACTCAGTTAGGAAACTGCCATACAGCCTGCTCTGGAAAAGTGGTACCGATCCGTACTCGCGAACCGAGCTAATGGCGATCGCAACGAAACCATTTTTCCCGCAGCGGCCACTCGGTCAACTGCACGGCTGCTTGTATTGGTATGGGAGTATCGCATTCGTTGGCGTCGGCTGTTACTATCCTAATTTGGCGTTAATCCGCCATTTTGGCGCCGAAACGTATACGGTGGAAGGGGTTTCAGGGATGCCAACTCCCGTCTTCCAAGCGGACGCCCCGTGAATTACTTCCGAAGTAAGGACGCGCCCAGGTCGGGACGCGCTACCTGAAATCACCGGTGAGACATGGTTGTATAAAAACAATATTAATTGTGCCGCAAAACCTTGTAAACTAAAGATTAAAAAAACCATCACGCGCCCGTTATTTTATATTAATCTCCAATAAAAGTTCATAAGAAAATAGTTTTTTCCTTTCGTGTTTATGCAAAAACATGCTCTTTGAAAGGTCAAGGTGACCACAGTAAAGAAAAAAGATTGAGCCGCCAACTTGGCACCTCGAGCCTGGGGGTTTCACTATTATAGGAACATAAGTGACTCTATCAGTAGCCATGTAATTGAATATAAGTAGAAAACTAAAGGATTCATATAGGCAGGTACCTCAGCATCTGGTAACAAATTCTGTCAGGCCCAGGTGCAGACTGCCTTCTAATATAGAGCGCAGCCTCGAGTTGACGCATCGTAAAAGGACGATTACATGCTGCAAACCTGGTACCCAACACAACTATGGACTGCTTTTTACCGACGCACCGAAACTAGTTAAACTCCAGACTGTAGTCAGAGGTACCACAGACTCGCTTAAAATGTTCCGAAAAGATATTTGCTTGACCTCTCTGGGACGCCGAGGACGGGTGAAAAGAGGTGTCCGGAAAGCTTGGTAGTTCCCACGGACTTTTCTCAGGCTGTCCCATACTTCCTTGTCAAAAACAAAACTATTTGAAGAGAAATATATTTTGATCGTGATCTCCTCATGGCTTGTTTTCTATTCCAACAAGCCTTAGCTTTTTTTTAACTCAGTCTGATGAAGAAAGGATGGGACTTCCACCAGGACTTGTACCTCCGGGAAGGCCTTCTGAGGATTATGCTGACGAAGATGAAGCCGCATCTAATATAGATTCGGTATCATAGACTGTTGCCTCATCAGGAGTCATACACTGAAGCAAGGATGTATCAATCACAGCCTGTAGCCCCAAACACACAATTCTGCGTTATCTAACATCCGCCTTGATAGGCGTTCTGGCATCGATGGGAATGAGTCAACAGTCTCAAAAATAAGTGGAATATTATCACTGCCAGATGGGCTGTCTTAAAATCTGTCAAGAAAATTTTGGGAAGTAAGGATGGGCACGAGATAGAAAGGTCAGTGGATGTAAAATTGTTACTAGCAGCACGAAAATCGATGTTTTTTTCTTATTTAAACGACAATGTTTGAACGACAATAAAAGTTTCAACAACACCATCAGGAGCTTCCTGTCCCCAACGAAGAATGGTTGGCATTAAAATCGACCAGTATATAAAAAACTCTGGAAGCTCGTCAACAAGTCCTCGAAGTTCGTTGAAATACAGTGGAACGTGGGGTGGAGCGGTACAGTGATATGTCACTAATAACTGCAGTGTTGGCGGTAACACGTTACGAGTGACGGCATTACCGGTAACGCGTTACTTTTGGGGGTAACTTGTAACGTACTCGCTACTTGTTCAAACCAGCAACGGGTGACGACCTTACATTACCTTTTTCGAGTAATGGATAATGGAGTTACGTTACCAATTACTTCTACAACAAACTTTAAAAAAGAAATACACTTCAATGTTTTTTTTGTGTTTTAGGCACTAAGACATGTAAATTTTATAGTTTTTGCGTTTTTCCTTGGCTTTTTTTCTGGCAAATATTTAGGAGAAACCTTAAAAATTATAAATTCATTATGTTCACTTTGTGCATGGACATAATGTTTCTTGAATATAGCGCTTATGCCTACCTGTAACATGAAAACAGTAAAAAGTTTTAATTCCTAATTTAAAAAAGTAACGCAAAAATAAGGTGTGCTATTTTTTATCGGTAACGGTAACGCGTTCCTTTCATTTGCAAGTAACGAGTAACGTGTTTCGTTACTTTTGTTTTCGGTAACGCCTACAACACTGCTGATAAGATGGTCGAGGAGGATGCAAACTGCAACCACCTCAAGTGGAGCTTCGAAAGAAACTTCGGCACAGGGAACTTCACTTAGTACTACTACCACTACGCCACTGGAAGTGTTGGAGGAAAGACTCTCCTTCTCAAAAAGTTCATGTCGACGCAACACCTGCGTGTGGGAGTCATTCAGCTGAGTCTCCTGTAAACAAATGGCAACAGGGCGGACCTCATCAAAAATGAATTGACATCATCTCTGTTGTGGAAAAGACCGCCACAGTTCCTCTGTATGATACCTAACATTTCTAACCATTGCAAAATGAAGTTAAAAATCAATATAGCAAAAACAAATATGAAGGTAATCTGTTTTTATGCGTGGATTTTTTTAGTAATCTTTCTGCTTCTATTAGGGTCAGTGGGGCCAGAAAGTGAGGACCCTGATCCTGCAGAGGTGACCCTTCTCATCGGATCTGAGTCCACTCATGTCCATGGGCTGCTCAGGTTATGCTGTCAGTCGGCACTTGAGGGTCGACGGCCTCGGCGGCTCACCAGGCAACTTCTCCGCAGAAGTTTGGGTTGGTTAGCACCGGACCCGGGAAGACAATACAGCAGGGGAGCGAGGGTGCCATCCCCCGCCCTGGGTTTATGCTGGTTGGTCAGCACCCTCCCCTTCGGCTAGGAAACGGTGCCGCTGGCACCGTTCCCGTGAGCTTGGGTGTGGACTTCGACGAGACCCACAGATTGTCCGGAGACGTCTGGGGCGGTTTGCTCATCTTGCGGCTGCGGCCAAGAGGGACTTTTGCGTCACGTGACCAGCTCGATGGGGACAAGGAAGTACCTAGCGTCCCTGCCTAATGGCGGAGAAATTCGTGCCGCTTCGAGTACAAAACTATAATTGCGCTCGCAGAAACTGACCGCAGAAGCTTTCAACTGGAGTTTGTACATTGTCCTCTGAACAATGAACGGACGCGCGACGCGCCAGAGGGTGAACACGTGAAAGGAGGGGTGTAAGAGCGGAGAAGGAAACTCAAGGTCGCAAGCGACGGGAAAAAGGGTTTCGAAATTGGCGCGCAGGTTCCGCAGCATTTCCTCACACGGACAGCCAACGCCGCCCTGGTGGTTCAACTAATGTCTTGTTCAAGATGGCCGCTGTGGTACCGCAGCCTTAATACTTTAGGAGCGGCAGGTAAAGTTACAGCCAAGAAAGGTAAATATTAGCCAAAATAAAGGAAAAATCAGGCGAGATAAAAGCGTCGGCAGTATGTTTATATATCCGCACCAGCGCCGGCGATCTGAGCCTTCTGGTTTAGTCGAGAGGTAAGAGCGCCAGTACTTGTCGTCGCGGCGTGAAAGTTCCGGGTCCAAACCATGCCCGACACTTTTTTTTTCTGTTTAGTTTGTGGAAGTTTTTTTTTTTTAATTCACACAACTGCAGTGTGTATAAGTACGAATTAGGCGCCTCCTGTTATTGAAAAACGTCGTAGCAAGAGCGTTGTATATTTGAAAACATAAAAGTGCATGTAGTTGCTGGGGGAAGAAAACTTTTTTCGGCCCCGTTTGTGTGAAAGTCATACCGATGTTTTAATCTTAGTTTCCTTTTAATGAACATTATGAAACGATTGTATTAGCGCGTTAACTTGGCTTGATATTTATTTTTTCTTCCGGTGTGTCGATTGAACAGGTGGGACAAATAGTAAGAACTGTGTAAGGCGCAGTAGAGCAAGTGGATGATTGGGACGATTTGTAAAAAAGATCACAGTTAGAAATTGAGACACACGCGCAAAATATAAAAAAATGCGTTTGGTGCGATTTGAACTCGGACGTTTCACGCCGCGGCGACAAGTCCCGGCGCTCCAACCTCTCTACTACAGCAAAAGGCGAGTCTCGCCAACGCTGGCTTAGGTATATAACTGTACTGCACCACCTTTATCTCGAGTGATTTTTCCTTTCTTTTGGCTCATATTTACCTTCCCTGGCCGTAACTTTACCTGCCGCTCCTCAAGTTTAAAGGAGTGGTTAATTGGACTCCAGTTGAAAGCCACTGCGGTCAGTTTCTGCGAGCGAAATTGGAGTTTTGTACTCAAAGTGGCACGGATTTCTCCGCCATTACCCTGGGACGGTAGGTACTTCCTTGTCCCCATGGAGCTGGTCACGTGACATAAAAATCCCTCTTGGCCGCAGCCGCGGTCGCGGCCACAAGATCAGCAAACCGCCCGAGGGCTCCCGCAGGTGTCTTCACTGGCCCTGCAGGCCCCTTCCGAACGACCTCAACGTACCCGCCTTTGGCAGAAAAAAAAAAAATATATATATATTTGTTCGCCTCAATGGAGATTGTTTTATTTGCCTTTGATTTGAGGATTTCAATTTCTCGTTTCCACAGTAGACAGGCTTCAAAGAATTCAGATGACGACCATCACAATTCGTACATTTCGGTTAATCTTCACGCACATCTGCCACATGCTCCTTACTGGAACACTTGGCGTAAGTGTCGGCCTCCCAACAGCTCCGCGACCCATGACCGAACCGTTGGCACTTGAATCACCGCGGGGGATTCGGCACAAAGGGTCGAACGCGGCACTGGAGGTAGCCCGCTTTCACAGCCGCAGTGAGATCGGTAAAATCAAACGTCAATATAACTTGTTTGGTCTTGTGTTCGGTGTCATTATGTCGAACGATGATACGCCGTGCCGCCACAACTCCCTGGTTGGAAAGACCCTTCACCAGCTGAGCGTCAGTCGAATCTAGCAAGTCGTCTTGAGAAGTAACTCCCTGGACACTGTTTAGTTTGCGGTGATGACTGATACTAACTTTATAGTCTGACACTGAACTGAGCGCTAGTAGAGCATCATTCTGCTACCTGGTAATAATATCCACAAGGAGATCTTTAGGCGACATTTTTCTTGAAATAAAAGTTTTCCAACTGCGCTTTTAAGTAGTTTAGCAACTAGAAAAGGCGAAAGTTTGTTAAGGGACTTAACACTTTCAAAGCGTTATACTAGAAACTTAAGAAATGTCTTCAAAAACAAAAAAAGACATCTCCCTTATTTGCAGGTATCTTTGAGTGCGGACTCTTTTCAGCAGCCCGATCAAGAAGAGGGTTTTAGAATTGGAATTTATAATAGATAGGAGAAAGATTCGGTGCCTGGATGCACGAGCCACCACGGAGCCCAACGTAGGGGTAGGTACGTGGCGCCCTTTTATAATTGTTTCCACATGCGGAGCTTCGAAAATAGCACTTCGGTCGCCCCACTTATTCTTTCTAGTTTACTCTATAGCTGAGTTCATGCTTATATCGCAAAATTAATTGAGGCGTACTGCGGCAAAAGTCACAATCAAGCGTGACTGAATCACGTGGGTCAGCAGGTTGAGCGTTTAGTTGTTGGGTGAGTGATAATTGACGTGCAAGATAAAATGACGATAAGCGGTTTATATATAATTTATCCGACCACTAGTACTATCGGTGTTGTCTCAGCAATCGTTTGCTGATCAAGTGCCGAGTAACAGCAAAATCGAACAGCCGCCGAAATGCTGCTCGTTTACACGGTATAGCCTAAATGGAACTCAGCTTTCGTCCGTTAGATAGAACTGGACGACTTCGGAGACACGCACTCGCCTGAGCTCTTTCATATCGTCCGCGACTGTACAATTTTCTGCTGTTGTGCCGTGGTACAAAAATTTACCATGCGACATATACGTAAAGATAAATAAATAAAATCAGTTTGTTCGCACGAATCATTACGACAGGACTGGTTAATACCGCTAACAATTTGTTCATCAGAGACTAAAAATTAGATGCGTGCCTATGCACGTGCCAAAACTTAATCGCTATTGAATGAACATTAAGATAGCAATTTGGGCCAGTCGGTTCATGATCACTTAAAGAAGCGCAAACAATACAAGGACGAGGAAGTAAACAGACAAGAGCAGTTGATGCGGCCAAAAATTGGGAGGGTGACTCACGTGTTTTAGAATTACCCAAGCTCACCGCAAGGGTAACAGAGACCTAACAGAAACGTCTATTTAGTCGCCTGAAACGGGACACTTTCTCGAGAGCATTTATAAGGCGGAAGATCTTGATTTGATAAAATCTTTTTAGCCCCCGTTTTTCTCATGAGCACCGATGACCATCGACCATGTTATTTTTGAGGATTCCAAGCGTCTATACTCCGTCTCACACCAAGTCTGAGAGCAGTCGACGACGATTCGATGGAGCTAATCAATCAGCTACACAAGTCAACACGGCGCTGGTCGTCTTTGTGCGTTTGCTACCGCCGGCTAAACCAATCACTCTCTCCGGATGCGCAGTAATCCTGCGCTTTTGGTCGATGGTGCAGATTGATTGGCTCCCCCAGATTGTGTTCTCGGCTGTACTATGACTGACTTGGCGTCGAACGGAGTATAGACAAGCGTTGAATTTCTTAACACTCACTCCTCGAAGGTGTTCTCCAGTTCGGTGCAGGAGATCATCTTGTTGGTGGTGACCACCATAGTGAATACGATGACGCCCGTGACGCCCGAACTTTCGATGGAGTCCAGAAAGTAGAAGGTGAAGTAGGTGGCGCAGATCAGCACCACAATGGCCGAGTCGCTGCCGAATGGGATCAGCTTCACGGCTGTCATGGTGACAACGCCGAAGCAGCAGCCCAGAATTACCGCCAGCATCTGGTTTTGGAGCGGGAACACCAGCAAGTCGTGGTACACTGGTGCAACGAGAGAGGGAAGACGACACCCAGTGAGTTCTGGGAGCATTTGGTAGCACGAACACACCAAGGGCGCTTTTCTTCTTACGTTTAGTTATAAAAAGGCGGGTCTCAAGTGAGTCCTCGACAACAAAAGTACTTATTTTGAATGGGAATCTCTCGATTCTGAGAGATGAGCAGTAAACACCGGTGATCTCTTGATTGTACTAACGTCACGGAGCCTATGTTTCTCGAAGTACAAGGCAGGCTGAAGTGAAGACTACTCCCATCTACCGGACTGTATGTCTAAGAGAGTGAACCAGAAGGTTGCTTAGGCCACCATCTTCTCCACTCTATCAGACAGACATAACTCTCTTAATAAGCATCCATTCAACTGGAGCGCATAATTACGGCAGTTGCTTGAGTTTCGGAGAGTTGATGCTACAACTTTAGAACATTAGTGGAGGCTTCACCCTCATACAACGACGCCGCGCTCAATGTTCATTGCGCGGATAGCCACTGAGGATTGAGAGGATTTGTTTCTTTTTTTGGTGGGGGCGCATATGCTGGAATAAAGTTCCTCGTCCGAAGATTCTCGTTTTCTTTAACGACAAAAGTAATTGCATCTCTAAAATTAGAATCATTAGGTAATCTAAACGGACTCCTCTATTTCCATGAAATACCATCACACTAGGATGTCGCAAACTAAAAGATTGCGCTTGAGACCTACGCCGACCTCCCTTCGACTCACAGACATGAGCCGTGCACTGATACAACACACGTTAATGTTTTGTGCCCGCGCTCAATTTTAGGGTGTTTCCACGTCAGATCATACAACGGTGGTCTAAATCATATTCTGTTTATATTTATAAAAAAATGAAATATATGGGAAAATTATTTTCTTTTGAGCAGCATTCAGCTATTATGTGAACGTTGGAGGTAAATATCTTTAGGTGATATAAAATTTCGAAGCCTTAGGTGTGGAGGTTGCCAATTTGTTTTTCACTCTGTTAATTTTCAGAGCCGTCAATTTCACACCGAAGCACGCGGGCAGTTATACTTTCTTAGGTCTGTTTAATGAAAGGTTTACAATGTGCAAACAAAATAACAATATTTAAATTGAAGATTTCTATGCAAAGAAAAAAATTTACGAAGTGTGTCAATTAAACACGTTTTAGAGACACATTGACCAAACTATTTACCAACGAACCACTTTATGTAAAAAGACGGAAAGTATATTTAATGTTACACTTCTAATGGATTTAACGAATACATGCTTAGCCATTATTGTAGGATTTTTATAAATGCAAGAACGCACCTAATTTCTCTAAATATAAAAAAATGAGCGTCCATATCTTCAAAAAATATATTTTATTATTTTTTAATCTGCCTATTCGTTTGAAGTCACTCGAATCAAACATGGGATGACAAAACATCGAGTACTTTATGATCTCCCAAAAAAAAAACAACAAGATAAAACGATAACAAACGTTCATTCAAATTGAGACTGTAAGCTTGTCTTCGTTGCAGGCGCTTTGCCGCACGACGGCGGTCCCAAAGAGATGTCTCTTGAACCAAGGAAGGCTGTGCAGTAGTGCTGTTCTATCGCACAGTGCATAAAGTCGCGCCCTCCCCAGCATAGCTTTATATTTTTATATGTTTTTTTTTCGAGAGCTTGTCTAAATTGAGTGTATTTTTGGAGGGCCGTAAGATACTGCGAAATCCTTATATCAATATAATGTGGCTGCATTTTATAGTTTTGCATGATGCCCGCCGCGATTCTAATTTCAATGTTACCTTTTATTTTGTGAGAAAAACAAACTTAATTTCTACGAGTAATTATTCACACGATTATATTAAACACTTTTTTCTCTTCCTAAATGCGTATTTTGGCAAGGACAAGTACTACGTCAACCTTTTTTTTCTGTGCGATACACGTATTTTTGCAAGAAAGATTTGGCCCGCGTTTCGTGAAACGCCCTGTATCCTACACATATGACCGGACTTGTAATGTACTAACTAAAAGTAATCAAATTATTTGCAATCATCTACTTTTGGGATTTTGTCATTTTTACCGTAACTAATTTGAATACCTTCATTAGTAAGTAGTACCATTGCTTTGTGATGACTTAGGAGGTACTAAAATTCTTCCTAACCGCTACTATTTTTTTCTTCACATTTCTAAGGGCCCGCTTTGTACAAGTTCCCTACGAGAATGCAAACCAAGTGTCCGACAGCGGGGTAGTTTACCTAGATTATAATTCGATATTTTAATCAAATATTTGACAGTATCGAAGACCAGTTTTACAAACCGACGCAGAAATCTGTCGTTTTGAGAATTCGAAGTAATCGGAAAAGTAAAGTTTACTTTTTCAAGTAACCGCCAACTACTTTTTTCTCTCAAGTAATCGAGTAATCTAATTAAATATGTTTAAGTAAGAATAATTGTAATTGTAATCGATTACGTTTTTTATCGAGTAACGTGTACATAACTGCATATAGCTGAGTGCTCGTCCCAAGGTCACGAGTTTCATATAACTAGTATGTATTCTGCTAAAATATCAAAATATATCCCACACTACCATTGTATGGAAATAAAGATGAAAACAAATACACATCAAAACAAAAAAAAAAATTGTGGCTGTCAACTTCTATCAGTATTTCATTGTATTGCAGGCACGCATCGATATTTAGAAATGGTAAGTTTCTTTGTTTGAAATCATACAATGCTGAACACCGGGATTCCGCCTTTCCAGAAACTACTTGCGTTGCCTTCTTTTCGCGGTGACAAATCTTGTTCGTGTGCGGCTTTGGATTTCACGATAATAGACCCTACGTATGGTTATCAACTATCGGAAGCTGTGGTGTTCGTATACAGCCCTTCGTAAAAAAAGCCCAGGAGAAAGGGAGGGGGGGGATTCTTAGGAGGCAACGCACGCAAGGAAACACAAATATAAGCTAAAAGGTATGGACAGCACTACTTTCGACACCCTACGATAGAGCAGCAGCACTGTACAGTCTTGGTCTCTTCTGGAGAATATCTCTATGGAACCGACATCGTACGGCAAAGCATCTCTAACAAAGACAACTAGCTAAATTTGAGTGGTTGCTCTCGTTTTTCTTTTCGGGGGGTCATACTTTGCCTGACATGTTGGCAGAACAAGTTAGTTCAGACGCTGCCAACGGTTACTGAGACTTTAAAATGTTGGATTAGTGTCGTGATGTAGGCGAGTTGGTTCATGGTAGACGGAAATAAACAGCGTGCAAAAATAGACAAAGACGAAAGGAAGGTGCGAACGACACAAGCGCTGAACTCGCAACTAAACATTTATTGAAAAAACACCAACAGAAGTAAACCGCACTATCGCTTCAGCACGTGTCAAGATACGCAATTTCTCTTTTGTGAAGGAAAACCGATGCTGGGCTGACAGGACCTCTAAGCGCCCTCTTGGATGCGTCCAAAACATCAGCATATGCTGGGGGCCAATGGTTCTGCCCGGTAGAACTATCAGGATGGGCCTGCCTCCACTGATAGACCTTGGACTAGATGTTGAAGAAAGTCACGTGTGTTGGCTTTACCAACCACGCTCTAAGAAGGGACTTCTCCCTTATGATTCCGCCCACTCTAAACTCGTAAAAAGAAGCATTGCGTCCTCTTGCCTCCAGACCGCCTTGGAAAAGTCCTGCTACCATTCAATGTCAGAAAGTTTTAGGATGCAGGTACAGCGGCTGACAGATGCAGGCTTCCCAGCGTCAGTTATTCTGGCAGTGGCGCAGACGTTGTTAAAAAAGATTAAGGGAGGGTTAAGTCAGAAAAAGAGAGACCCACAACCAGACCCCAGGTACTCCCTTACATGCACAAACTCTCGCACAATTTGAAAAAGGTAGCTGGGCGGTTTGACGTCCCCGTTGTTTTTTCGGCACCTCGAAAGTTGGCGCAACTCTGCCCTAGAATTGCGGAAAAGGCTGGAGGCAAGAGCCAATGTGCCGTAAAGCACAGGAACAAGTATGTTGATTGTGTGGTTGGCGTCGTATACAAGATCCCACTAAGCTGCGGAAGAGTGTACATCGGCCAAACTGGCCGATGCATTAATGACAGGGCACGTGAACATGACTGGACACTCCGGTCGACCGCTGGGGGTCACTTACCTCTGCATTGTGCTGCCTGTAAATGCCAGCCCCAATTCAACAACATCACCATCATCGGGAGGGGCACAGATAAAACTACCAGAGAATTATTGGAAGCATATGCAATAACAAAAGAGGGGCAAGAGGCATGCGTCAGCCAAACATCGGTTTTTCTTCACAAAAAAGAAATTGCCTATCTTGACACGTGCTGAAGCGATAGTGCGGTTTACTTCGTTGGTGTTTTTTCAATAAATGTTTAGTTGTGAGTTCAGCGCTTGTGTCGTTCGCACCTTCCTTTCGTCCTTGTCTATTTTTGCGCGCTGTTTATTTCCGTCTCCGCCCTGTTGAAGTGGTGCCACGTTGCTTACACTAATCGGCGTTATCCCCTAACGCGCTACATCTTTTCGGTAACGTAATCAGCCAATCGGTCCTCAGTGAACCACGATGCTTTCCCCGTCCACTCGTACATCGATGTAACCGCGTAACGACAGTGCCCCTCCGAACCCGTTAGTTCATTCCCCCCAAGACGGTCAGGAACGTGAGCGCAGGCAATGGCGACCCCGAATGTTGCCCGAGGCACCACGGTGCGGGTCGACCTGCGAGGCCCATGAGTCATAGCGCTCGTTCGCACATGCTTTCAAAGCCAGTATTGTAAGCTGACGCTCGCAATCCTCGTTAAGCTACTGCAGGACTCCGGAACGTTATCTTGAAAGTGGGACGCTTGCGCGTTCAGCCGGGAGCAACTCGAAACTTGGGGGGCTCTTGGAGCTACTGCCTTAAGGGAGGAGCGCGATAGCGTTATCGGGCCTTGTCGACATCATCTTCTCATTTGATTCTCATGCTATTCTAGCAAATGAAGAGAAAGTGCCGCGGACATGGCCTAGCAGATGGTATGTGAATTAACAGCAGTGTAAAACCAAGCCCGCCCCTGAATGGTTGCCTATGCTTGAAGAACTGAAAAGTTTGTACATTACCATGGTAATAAAAATTAAAAAAGCGGACATGGCTAGTCAGTATCGTTTCTGGCACGCAACCAACAGGTTGTGGCTTGGAATTCCGCCTAAAAATCTTAAATACTCCTTTAAAGGACGGTGCAACAGTATTCAATTGAAGTGGTTTTCACTTTACACGAGCTTACTGTTAATAGTGGTACTCCAAGGATACTCGCACGCAACGCCACTGGCCAGAAACCATTCAGGACAAAGAAGGGCGTCTTTTTCTTTTTCTTTCATGTCTCATTTGCAAAACTAGATGACTTAATTGGGGATTCAGTATCGGGCATCCCCCAGTGACGATATTTAAATGCGGCTCATAGATTGGACCCGAGCTTTGCAGCTCCACTCGAATTTGGGCTCGTGATAATAGGCTACTTCCATAAATCCTGCGAGCAACACTGCGCGCGTTGCACTCTGGAACTAGTTGGCCAGGGAGGAGAGCGGCACTTCGTTCAGTTTCGATCGACACGTCGAGAGATCATACACAGAGCGTGGATTACAAAAAGCTGTTATCTCCTGTTTGCTGATCTTGAGCGTTTCGTTTTGGGTCTCTAAACTAACCTGAATGACCTGACCTCGAAGCTTCGCGCGCAAACTTGAACCATACGTAAACCTTTTCATGACACATGCTTGTTTATTTTTGTATAGAGCCTTCCTGTTAGCGTTTCGAGGTACGTGGACTAAACCAGTGCCGGGAATCTCGACGCTGCGAAGCTCGGGGATCTTGTTCATTGTACGAGTCAACAGGCTGTATCGAGCGGATAATTTTCATTAGTGTTGCTGGTCAGCAAGTTGTTACTCATTTTATGCCTCTATTGACAAAATTACCTTTTTTTCAATTACTGTTTTTTTTTAATACACCCGAGCATGCGAGGTAAAACAGAACGCCGCTGAAAAGCTAAAATCTAACACTTCTTATCCCTTTATAGCTTACTGACCCGCAGCACTCCACAAAGTGGGGTCCCTACAGGCTTGGATTAATACAAACCGTTTTTGAAAAAGGAAGAGTCGAGCACTTGTGTGAAGAATGTCGCACCGTTCGCCGGAAGTGCGCCGGACGGGCATGAACCCCTATGCGGTGCGCCGAAAAGGTGAACTAAAGAATTCAAAGCGCATTTGGCGGTTGATAATGGCCATCAGATTTGTTATATGTTTGCTTTCTTCCTGATTGAGTATGCCGAGATTTCAGAACCACCGTGCAGACACAAACCATGGGCGTCGGTAAAGGCTCATCCAAAAGGTTCCTCGAGGAGTACGGGACGCTTGTAAGGGACTCAGTCGTAGCTAGCCGATCTCGGCGTCTGCGAAAACTTAATCTCCAATCGACATAAAATTTTAGTGAAAGATGTATGATGACAGGAGGGCATCATAGTAACTTTTGTGCAGTAGTGAATGCGAATTTATTGCGCTTCCTTAAATGTTCATGCGCCAACTTGTTAGCTCAACTGAGAAAACCTTTGAGGATGCGGCTTATTTTTGTTCAATAAAGTAGCACGAAGCGAACATTTGGCAAACAAAATACGTGTAAGGCTCAAAGTGACCAAATTTCAATTGTGGCTCACTTTTAGGATTATTGAGAGTGAGCTAAAGACACAATCCTAGTGAGGAGACTAAGTCACATCTTAATACGTTTTGCATACGCAGGCACAATACAATATCCGGGCATGTCGGGAACCAAGAAAAGTGCCCCAGTTTTCCTTCTATATCGCTCGAGAATGCTTAGAGTATTGTACATTCGGGGAAAGTCGGACAATTGAAAACGCAAGCAGCGCATTTGGTCACGGCGTGATAGCATGAAGTGAAGCTCCTCAATCAAAACCGAAACTGAGTGGCAAACTAGTTCCCAGATTACAATTCCTCGCATTTTGCCGCGATGGGGCGCTTCGAGAGTTTGGAAGAACTCCTATTGATAGCTTGAGAAGCATTCGGGCGAGTGGCCCGTGTCTACTCGCTGCAATGAGGACAATAGCCGAACCATAACAATGTCTGGAACTCAGCGCTTGTTCTGTGCCTTGCCAACCCCCGCGCGTGGCTATAATCAATATTGGCGGCATATAATCCGCTCCAGATCTCGTGGCCGCTTGTTCTGGTTGCGAGTAGTAGCGGGGGTTAACGCTGCTCGTTTTTTTAATTATTTCGGCAACTTCGATTGCGTTTTGGTGAAAAACGAAAAGGGCGTTTCACGGGTCATTAGCGCCAGGGAACCGTTCTAAGTAGTATTTGCGCAAAGTAAAGAAAATCGTTGAGTCGCCCTTTAAGGCATGTGAATTACTTTATTAAGTGAAACCATTTCAGACGTGCGGCGGCCTTCAATTCCTTTTACATATCATGTTTTCCAATGACTTTCATTCCACGAATGACGTCACGTTTCACGTGAGCGTTGTGGGTTGTTTGAAATCCCCGCGCGAGGTCATGTGCCCGTGACGTGTTGATCCTATCAACCAATCAGGACTTTTCCCGTCACGCCACCGAGGCTTCGGCTTTTCTGCGACACGAGCTTCTTAATGCTGTCGCGTTAAAACAGTAAAACGTTTCAATTCATAAAATGAAAAAGGAACGGAAACGTAGCTTGCGTTTGATTTTATCGATAAGGTAAACGGTAATGCGTTCCTTTTCTTTGCGAGTAGCGAGTAACGCATATAACTCTTTTTACAACAATGCCTAGATCACTAATAAAAAAAGAGGGATTTTTTTTCCTCATTTTGATATGCAATTTTGCACATCTAAAACTAACAGCTGCGTTTCGGCATCAATTTAATAAAAACTACAATACTGGCTAAACATAAATTTGTGATATATTCGTAAATGCATTTAAAGATGCCAATTTGTATACATTTCGCTCAATTTTGTATCAAGCGTTTTGTTGGTAAATAATTTTTGAATATGTGTTAAGGTCGTTTACCTGACTTGTTTCCTGTAGCTTTTCTTGCATTTAAAGATTTATTACAATTTATGATAATCCCTTTTGCATACTTCTTTAAATCGTTCATGAAATAAACAGACTAAATGTTGCTACGTGGGTGCTTCAGTGTAGAATTTACGCCGTTTAAAACCACTATAATAAAACCTTGGCAATCTCCTCGCCTGCGGCTTCGAAATTGCATTTCTACGGAAAATAACGTTAAGCACAACGTTCATATATAGCTAATTGCTACATCCCAATAATTCGGCCTTCTCACATATTTTGCAAAAATGTAAAAAAAAATATGATCCGGACCACCCACAGCACATTATCATGTGGATTCACACTGTAGTTTGATGAGGTAAAAATTATATTGCACGCGCTTTAATTATTTTAAGGTGTTCTTTTGTTTGTTTGTATGGTGTAAGATAGTGATGTTATATATATCTGAAAGCTCAGGGGGGATCCGCCTCTGAGCTTCCGGAGGTTGGAAGCTGGGTGTCACAGAAGCTTAGCAGGCCCGAAGCTGCAAAGCTTTCGTGACACCAAGCTACGTAGCTTCCTTAGTGGAACCAGTGGCAATGAAAGAAAACATTTCTGAAGTTTTCATGGCTGATACAGATATAGAAACAGATTGCAGATTGCAGGTTCAGTGTTTTGCCCAGGGTGCTCCATGTTCGTATTTAAAATATGGTGCCACTCTATTTTGGCCAATTCTAAAATCCCGCGTAAAAAAAAAATGGGACAGGATAAATGCTTTAAAATAAACACAAAGAGAGCAGAGAGCTGTAGAAGATCGTATACCAATTGGGGAAGCATAGCAAAATGCAGAGTAAAACAAGAAAACAGGGACAAATAAAAATATATAATCACGGAAAAAAATATTAGGCGAGCGCCGTCGCTCCGAAGGCCCGAAGCGATATCTTTTGGAAGAAAGCACAACCACTGCCCAGGCTTCGGCGACTCTTAAAATAGTGCCAACTCCCCCCCCCCCCCCCCCCCCCCCCCGCCCCCTGCACCGGCTGTGGCTGAGTTAATAGAGATTTCGTAGATCGTTTCCGCTGTCCCGCAACTCGCTACGAGATCTGGAACTCTGCAGGAAAGACTAGCGCCGCATATGGTCATTAGTAACGTCTTCATTGGGGAGAGCGTGGCAGAGGTGGGGAACGGTCTATGAAACTCACCAATGGGGACTTTCTAGCAAACCGTTACCGTGTCCCGCGTATCGCACTACAGGATCGTTTGAATCATGTTTTATAGTATGTTTATGCTTTGCAGTCGGTACATGTTTTATAGCCGGTACATGCTCTTTTGAGCATGTACCGGCTGTTTTTGAGTTAATGGGGGACTTTTCAGCAAACCAGCCCGTGTTCCGCGTAATGCACTACAGGAGCCTTTGTAGCATGTTCTAAGAGCGCGCCAGTTTGGTACCGTTCGTTACCTCGAGGCAAGCGCTTAAAAGCATGCTTCAAAGCATCCGGTAGTGAGTACGCGGAACACGGAACCGGTTTGCTCAGAGGAGTGTTATGGCCAAGTACTCAACAAAAGTAATTAAGGTAAGACACTAAATACCCATCTCAAATGTACTTAGTGTAGAATTTAAATTACTTTGACTACAAACTATCTTGAGTAGAGCCCAAATACTTTGAAAAAGTAATTATATTACAGTCGAAGATACTCGACTAATAGTTTGAAAGCTGGTAATAAAAAAAGGGATGCTGCATTGTGATGACTTTGCTGAAAATCACATTCTGCTGTGATCTTCATGACTTTCAAGAAGCGGCTTAGTTGCTGCAATCAAAGTTTACTTTGAAATAGTTCGAGGTATGCTGCATAATAGATATCAAAAGATTTTAGGAAAAAGACTCACGTAGTGTAGGCATAGCAACTGGTATGCTCTAGTTTTGTCGCAGGCTTGGCTCATGACGCATCCCGCATTAAGTTCATAATGAATGTCTTGACGTTATTCCGTGGAGTCGACAGATAGTTCGGCACTGCATATCCCTAACAGCCGAACTGGAAATTGATCAGGCAGCCAGACTTGGTGAGTACGCGACTGAATAGCAAACGTGCACACACAGGAGAAACATCCGTTAGCGGACAGCAGCCGCTGTCGCTGAACAACCACCAAGAGCGAGCATTTGGTCTCCCCAGCAAAGGGCGAGGAGCGCAAGTACCCTACCTTCAAGAGGGAAACACAAGTAAAGGAAGAGTATGTCCACGAAACCGTTTTCAATCCCTGGCTCCACCTTGCGCAAGGCTTGATTGGAGGACTTTGATAATAAAACAATGGTTGCGCTCAGAAGACGATAAAAAAAGGCTTTGAACGAGCTTGGGAGAAAACGTTAAGCCACAGTAGACACACAAGACACTTTGGGGAAGCCAAATTTACGTCATTGCAGCTAAATAAAGCCAGCAGAATCTAGCTTCCCTGGCCGAGGGAGTGTTCGCACTAACTTGAAAATGTGCTCGCACATTTTCATACAGAACCCCCTGAACCGGCAATTCCCAAAGATGGTTCATTGTTACCGAAACAAGCGTTGGCGTCACAGACTTCCGTTGACGGAACCACTCTGCACTCAGACAAGAGGTGTAAAACCCCGATGACGTCGCCAGCGCTTTGCTACATCCGAGCGTAGAGTGGCATTCAAAAGCAAATTTGAAAATACATTAAAAAAGCAGACAGGAGGATTCATAAAGGCGGGCGCAGTTGAGCTATCCATCTGGTATTCTGTAGGTATTCGGAGACTGCGATTTGCTCGTGCCTTGTTTCCTCTCTTGTGTTTGGTCGCTTGCCTCCAAGTCTGCAATCGGTTCAGCTTTGCCCTAAAGTCTGACGATTCCTAGTTCCGTAGATTGTTCCGGCGACAAATATTTTTGAAGGTTAGAAATGTATTTGACATGCTGAGTACAATATAGTGAGAAATCTACTTAAGATACAGTAGTAAATACTCTAGACGAAATGTTTTTGCAAGATATTGAAATATTACCAAAAGTATTTGAAACACAGGCTCTTGAGTATAGTATTAAAGAGAGGCACAAGTGTGGCTATAAATCTTGATTGCTGGTTTCTGCCCTCACTGTAAAATCATTTCGCGACTAAAGGTGAAATCAAGCGCTGCTAAAACCACCGGGTCATCCGGTTGGGCGATCAGTCTTCCGTCATTCAACAATTAGTTCCCGAAGTAAACGACGAGAGGAGTTTGACTCAGTAATCCTTTGCCACCGAGTAGGAAATAACATAAACAATCGAACAGCCGCTATAATGCCGTTCGTGCACATAATAACCTTGATGATGACTCAGCTTTATTTTGTTAGATAGCACTGAATCTCTTCAGAGCCACGGGGTCGGCTTTTTTTATAAAGTCCACGACTGTACACATCAGACGCTGAATTACAACAGCATCTGGTAGGAAAGCACTCGAACCCGCGAAAACAACAACAAACAACATCTTCCCAGAACCAATCACTTCACACGGACTAAGATATAATATCGAGCTTTCATACAATGCAATGAATGAATGGTGAATCTGTCCCCTCAATCCTTGAAATATAAAACGTCTCAGAAATGTATCTTTTTCGTTAATTGCCATGCCGTGTCATGACTTGTGTGACAGCTAACTGTCAGACACACCTGTATTTGTTGCAATAAATTGCCAAGTGTCTGGAAGGAGATGATTTCACCGTTAATTTGTGTTTTCTACACCTATCGTAGAGCCCCTTCGAGACTGATCATTTTGCCGCACGAGCGCATTCATTAGCAAAAGCTTGTCCAGTCGTTCTAGCTACGCAGAAGTTGTAAGCTTTAAGGCCATTGAATTTTACTTGCAGGGGATGTATTGGCACCGTAGAGTGTTTGATATTTCCTCCGACGTTTAGGCGAAACAGCGCTTTCCGTCCGGCGGCTTCAACGACCAATATTTTGAAAAACAAGAAATATACCGCACCCGAGGTTTTCTCATCCATTCAATTTAGAAATGTAGCAAACACACACACGTTTTTTTTTTTTAAACAATATAATGCGTTTGACATCGAGTCCTAGGTATTTGAATATAAAAACGCTAATTTATTATTATTTATCTATTTCTGGGGGACATCCCAGGCATATACATTTTGCACAGAAGTATTATTATTACTGATCTATCAAAGCGCCCGTAAAATGTGAATTCTACTGGGTGATTCAAGGAGAGGCCAGGCTCTTTAAATCGACCGCGAAATTTGGTTTCTTAACCTATCGCGCTACGACTTTGTGCAGCGTTGCCCACAGATGGTGCATTGTTTTGTAAAATTTGCAAAGAGCGAACGTACCTGGGAAAAAGTAAAGAAAGAAAAAAGCCTTAGCTCCTATGGAAACGCAGCGACAACACCGGTCATTAAAACAACACGGCGCCGTTTCGCACGGGAGACAAGAGATGGCGCAACGAACGCCGCCAACGAACGAGCATACGGCGCCGAGAGCCGGCGTCTTTAGCAGACAAACTTTTCGACTCAAAAGCGGAGCGCATTCCGCAGGCGGCGACAATCGCAGAAACGAAGACAGGCGCGGTAACAACAAGGAACTGCAAAGCAGACGACATCGGTACCCCGAAAAAAAAAACAGTCAAAATGTCCCAACAAACCATTTTTCAAATCGATTAAGTGTCCATTCAATATGTTTTCTCAGTAAGGATGATAAAATAATGCATTGGCAACTGATATCAGAAAAGCTCGCCCCGCTCTTGAGTCGAAAAGATCGTCTGCTAAAGACGCCGGCTCTCGGCGTCGTGTGCTCGTTCGTTGGCGGCAGTTGGCGTTAGGGAGTGAGGGTGGGTGCAACTCCAAACCTGGACAGCGTTTGAAATTTAATGGCAGCGCCTGAGGGAGAGGATTCGGGATAGGATATGCGCCAATGTTGCCTGCACGAGAGCAGACGCCCGCTCTGTTGCAACTCTCTTGCTCCATGCGCCTTTCCTCCTCTCACCTCCCATTGCAAGCAACGAACGCCTTGGCGCAGCCTCTCTCGCTTTCTTCTCGCTCCGAGAATTGCAAACGTCGAGAGGAGAAAGCAGGGTTGCCAGACAAGCAGCAACGTCCAAGATGGCGGAATTTACCTGTTTTCGCGTTAAAAAATACTTAACATATCGCAACAAAACTGGTGGCTATGGAAAAGTAATCATTTATACCTTGTGTAAACTATTCAAGCAACTTAATGGGCTTTTATGACCTGAGTTAGGAAATGAAACGACCCTTTGCCCCATAGACTCCCAGCAAAATTTAGCAATTAAATGTCGTCCATGTCCCGTGACTCCCGATCTAGCAGTTGCACCCACCCTCACTTGAGCCTCCCTAGTTGGCCTCGCGACCGCTTGCGCCACCTCTTGTCTCCGGTGCGAAACAGAACCGTGTTGTTTGAAGACCGGTGGCGTCGCTGCGTTTCCATAGGAGCTAAGCCATTTTCTTTCTTTACTTTTTCCCTCAGGTAAAATCGCTCTTTGCAAATTAAAAAAAAAAAAAAAAAAGAAATGCACCAACGCAACGTTGCACAAAATCGTAGCGCGATAGGTTAAGAAACCAAATTTTGCAGTCGATTTAAAAAGCCTGGCCTCTCCCTGAATGACCCTGTAGTTTTCTTGGTCAAACGAAATTCGCTATTCACGACCGTTATTTGCGCTAAAAACGCTACGATCAATGTCTGTATACGACCTAATAAAATCGGCGCTGCTAAGTGGCAACCTGCACACTAACTGAATTTTATCAGTCGGACGGTGGCATCGCTTCTTATTCATTCAGCATGAAAGATGTCGGTAAAAAACCGTTTCGCATCGCACCGCCGCGCGGGGTAACCTTAAGCAACCATCTCTGACGCTGTCGTGCAAGCGCAATGTTCGGCCACGTGATAGCATCATCGGCGGTGCGGCGGCTGTTATTGTTACGCCGTTCAGCGGCGCCACGTGACGCGAATTTTGGTCACTTGTGTTTCACGCTTTAGGAGTTTATTTATATTATGTGTAAGCAAATTGCAACTTCAGCCACTTTCCTCGAGTTAACATCGACACAATTAAGCAATCGCCTGAGTGAAGATCGTAGGAATATATGGGCGCATGCCCAGGGAACATTTTGGGCGACACTTACAACCTTCTTTGGTGGTAGTGAGGTAGCCAAATAAGCACCAGGAGATGGCAGTGTTGAACAGAGCCTCCGATTGAATCATCGTAGAGATGACAGGGTAGCGACCTGAATGTAGAAGACAAGCCCCATTAATTCAAATGCAGGTGCACGATGAAATCAGCCCGGACGTTGAAGCGACAAAACGTAAAAACCGAGTACGGCAATTATTTTGACAAATTGACGAAGCACCAAAGAGAATGGCGGAAACATAAGTAGGCACACAAGCTGCACGAATTCGCGTTATCAGTATGGAGTGGCCTCACACCAGATGCTTCCCGCATGAAATATCGCCCTGGGTCTTCCTATGATTGATGGCAGTGTTTTCCAGATAACTCGATTTATTCTGCTGCGTGAATAACTACGGCGGTCATAGTAGTCGCGAACGTAAAAGTGCATAGCCTTGTACGAAAGGTTTAGAACAAGCTGGCGTCTGAGAAATCCACCCATCGGCGGGCGGGAAAAGTAGCCTCAGTAGACGCTGCAGAAATAACTCGAAAGTAAGATATATATATATATATATATATATATATATATATATATATATATATATATATATATATATATATATATATATAACGTTTCTCATTACTTCCTTTTCTTTCTTATATTTGTATTCAAGCACCAGTTGTAACTATAGTCTGCCTATTCATGTCTTCGCCTGTCTCTTGCACTTAATATAATTAGTACAATAATTAATCGTCTCCATGTAAACAAATGGGGAAAGTGGTGAACGCTGTTTACCAACATGTTCATCAAAAAAAGGGCCATCTTGCGGTGTTTCGGTCGCTTTTTTACTAGGAAGAATCGCAACGCATGATTGTAACTTTTAGTTTTTTAATGTGCTTAGGGCGCGTAGATAAGCGCGTCATAAAAATGATCATCACTCTTTATTTTTATACTGCCCCACAAACATCTGCGCGGTCTTTTTCAGTGGGAACGCATAAAATACGATCTCAAGAACAGCTTGAGCACGATTGTGTGATACAACGCACAAGGGTTGCATACAGAAGACAGGCCCACAAAAAAACACACGTACACAGCGCTAACTAACTTGGGCTTGTATTTCTTCTTTCTCTGATCTTCTTCGTCTTCTCTCTGATAAACTAAACATTACAGGAAATTATACCGTGAGGACATCAGTGTAAAAGTTGACGAAGAAAAAAATAATAAAAGAATACTACGCTTAAAATAAACAAACTCAATATGAAATAAAACCGTCGTTGCTTTCATTTTGTCGCAAGATGGTCCATTTCCTTTTTCCGATAACGCTAGAAAGGGGGTGCTGGCACAGGCTTCTTCTATCCTAGTTTTCTTCTCCGTTTCAATAATTCGTCTTGATAGCCGGTTGCCACTCCTGCTGATTACAGTGCAGTTGGTAATGTCCGCCGAGCAACAGCAGTTTCTTCAAGGGACATCCAGGTGTCCGGAAAAGATTTTGTGGATGGTGTATTGAAGTATTGGCAGCTGAATTTGTCGTTGAGACATCTGCCAGTTTGCCCTATATACTGCTTTCCAAATGACAGGGGAATGGAATACACCACTCCTTTTGTACAGGAACAAATTGGTTCTGGTGCTTTTCGTGCAACTTAAGACCCGGTTTGAGGAAGAATTCACCTTTTTGCACAAGCTGAAAAGCTTGTACGGAGCAGATAAAAAAAATTACCGCATCTCCACGCGGTGAATGATGTTGATTGGTGCGAAGGTCGGGTGGTGCTGATGATACTGATTTTGGTCATAGGTATTGCTGCTTGCTGTCGGCGTTGACGCTTTGCCGCCGCTTCCCGAGCTCTTAACTCCGGGTCCGCTTGGCGTTTTTGACGCTGTGCAGCAGCTTCTCGCGCCCTGGTCTCCGGGAGCAGCTTTGCTGTCTACGTAGACGCTAAGGCGCTGCATGCCGAGCTTTTCGGTTCTTTTCATTCATGGCATTAGGAGAATGTAGTGGTTTTCTTCTTTTTCTTTTTTAAGCAGACAGATGGGATAGCATTTCAGAACCCTCTACTCTTTTTTTTCTTCTTTTTCTTTTCTCACTATTTCTTTTCATCTTTTTTTTCCAATCTTTTTTTGCCCTACACGAGCACGTGAGCACATGCTCACGTGCTCGTGGTGCAACGATCTCACGAGCAGAAGCACGAGCACCCGACGCCGGCCTACGGCGGACGGCGGACGGCGGACGGACATACGGACATGGCTAGCCCCTAAGGAGCTTCGCCCTAAAACATATCGATGTTTACGCGGTTGCCAACCTTCTTTAGGGCGTGAGATATATTGTCGATGTACGGCACTAAGACAGGTCTGGTGTGTGGTGTATGGTGGCCCGGTGTGTGGTGTTCTCTGCTCCGTACAAGCTTTCCAGTTTATGCAGAAAGGTGAATTATAATTCTTCCTCATACCGGGTGTTCAGTTGTATGAAAAAGAACCACAACCGATTTGTTCCATGTAGAGAAGGAGTGGTGTATTTAATTCCCCGTCATGCGGAAAGCAGTATATCGGGCAAAACCCGCGAATGTCTCAACGACAGATAGCATGAACATCAATACACACATCCACAAAATCATTTCCGGACACCTGGGGTCCCTTGCAAAGATTGTGGTTGCTCGGCGGACATGACAAACTTCACTGTTATTAGCAGGAGTCGCAACCAGCTATCAAGGAAAATTATTGAAGATGAGAAGATAGCTAGGTTAGAAGAAGTCTGTGTCAGTACCTCTCTAGCGTTATCACAGAAAGAAATGGACAATCTTGCGACAAGATGAAAGGAACGACGTTTTTTTTATTATTTTAGTGTGTTTATTTTAAGCGTAGTATTCTTAATATTTTTTATTTATTTTTCATCAAGTTTTACACCTTAATCATCACAGTATAATTTTCTTTAATGTTTTGTTTAACAGACTGAAGAAGATGATCCGAAAAGAAGAAATACGAACCTGAGTTGTTGGTCAGCGCTGTGTACGTTTTCTTTTTTAATTTTGTGCCTACCTTTTGTGTATATCTTGTGCGCTGTTTTACCCAAGCATGAACAACCAACTCGCCCAAGCCTCCGTCCTCTCATGCTTGAGCACCCAATTGGTTCGAAAAGGGTTTCAAGAAATCTTTAGCGGAATAGGACGTAAATTAGCCTGGCATTGTTTGCCACCACCTCTTTCAAGAAAAGCTGTTTTCTATCTTGCATTTCCGTCATTTGTAAACTGACGGGCTCAAAAAAGTACTGAAAGGATCTGTGAAAAGACGGTGAGAGTGCAGGCGAGCTGGTGGTAGCTAATCATGTTGTATTACACCTGAGACTGCGGTGGATGAAATCGGAAGAACTTTCAGTAGAAGGAACAGACACAGAGAACGTCTCAAAAAGACACAGAGAACGTCTCGAGTGATCAATCAGTTGTTCTTAATTAAAAAAGATACTAAACTCTCATTGACTCCTTATAAACTTACTTTAGTTTATTGGCCCGCCTAACACTATAATTACATATGATTGTTGCCGCCATCTTGCGGTAATAAATACAGACTCTCGAGTATTATTAATCTCACATTCAGCAGTTTCATAGATATCCCCGTAATTAGGAGGGAATAGAAACTCGTTTCACCCTGTCACCGGAATGTTATTCAGTACGGGTGTTCCCTGATTCCCATATGCTGTAAACGACTTAATTTTCGCGGGGACCTAATTTTCGCGAATTTCGCGAATCTTCTACAACTCACGAAAAATAGGTCCCGCGAACAATTCTGGTTAAATATAAACACATTGGAGTCTATATTGAGATCCCACAGCTTCGCGAAAATTAAAACCCGCGAATTACTCCAGAGCTCCAGCCTTGACCTAAAGCGCGAAATATTGAGCCCGCGAAAAATAAGTCGTTTACAGTATCCAATTTACATAACCAGTCGGTTTTGAATATTACCATTTCACTCATTTCATTTCATTTATGTCACTCATTATGAATCAAAAAGCGGCGTTTACACATGTTTGCATTACTTGCGATAAAACTCAATCATATTTATGCACATGACGGCGACTATAGTATGCTCCAACAACATTTGCACTTTGCATGGCTTGGTTTCGCTAGAAAAATATCAGCGAAACGATAGCTTGAAGTGAAAGAATGGATTCCGGGCTGTATATGTATCTCCATATTCAACTGCTAGTCGTGGAAATCCTGCGCAAAATGAGTGATGCTGTCACCGTTTGTTGATTAATGCTTCATGTGACACTTCCTTTTTCACGGAAGAAAAAAATATTTAAGGAAGATTACGAAGAATTTTCTGGGGCTCTATATTGGTCAAACACAAAGCTTGGGCCGAAGTTCACGGAGCGCACCAATTGGACTATCACAACGATGACTTGGCGCTTTGACGCCAGAGTCAAATCTGGGCGCTTTTTGAATTTTGGGCTCGAACTTTGTGTTTGGCAAGTTCTGGACCCCTAGAGCCTATATATAAAGCATTAGAAGCGTCATTCTTTGCTAGTCTAAGTGCCGTAGTCAATGAAAGTTTAAGAAATGCATGGCGTGGGTCTTGCTTATTATGTCAACGTTTTTTGCTGTATTGATTCATTCTCAGTTCTTATCAGATGACGGCGAATTGCAGTGGCTGTTGCGGTGCACAAGTAAGGCGTTCGGATTCCACCACGCTCTCCTTAAAACTTTCAGTCACTATAGGTAGGTTTTAATTCTGTCTTTTTCATACCTTCTTCGAAGAGTAGGGCGCTGAGGGGCATACGTTCGACGGAGCACATGAATATGGCGAAGAACAGGGATTGTCGGATGTCCCACGTCTCGTCCGCCACCTGCTTGGCCGCGTAAGCGTACGCTAGAATCGCCGTTGCACCTGCAGAACACAATCACAATAAAAACAAAATACTGCACGACACCAAAATTGTAACTATCACCTACATGTTCCATCTAATAAATAAATAAAAATCGCCTTGTCGTAACAAAAAAATCAATAGTCCCAAATCGCTTCTGCCATTACGCTGATTCTCGAATAAATGCGCGGGAATTTCGCGGAGCGGTTATATATAACACGTCATGGTGACTGCAGCCTCTCAATACGATTCCGCGGGGTCAACACACCCGAATCTTATCTTTTACCTGGTGCAAACGGATCACGTATCTTAGATTGCACATGAAAAGCGTGCGCACGATTCGTGGAAAACGAAAGAGCCATTTCGTTGTTCTCCGTACATGTTGTACATACGAGGGGCGACAACACCGTGCGCTTACGGAGCTTACGGGTCACCTGGTAGGACGACTGGGCGTCAAGAACGGCGTGGGAGGCCGAAAAACGGAACCGCAGCCCGTGTGCGCCCACAGGTCTCCAAAGCCGGCGGCAAGGAGCTTCCGAGGGCGTCCAAAGCGCGCACCCGCACGCCGTCTGCGTGACGTAACACCAAGGAAACGAGGTGCCGTGGGCGACAGCAGGGCTAGGGCGTACTCGGGCCGCCGGCGAAGCACCCCAAGGCAGCGTGTACGGGTTGCCCAAGGTCTGGCCAAATATAAGCTAATATTGAACCATATCCCCAGGCTGTCGGCCCGAATCGGCGTCAACGGGAAGGGAGGGGGGGGGGGGGTTGACACGTGCCCCAGTGATACACCTGACGTCCCTCACTGCGCGGCCGCGCGGCTCCGAAATTGGCGAAGTTTGACGCCGCCGCCGACCAGTGCGGCCTCCGTTGCTCTCCGTCATATCGCAAAGCCTCATGAAATATGCACACCGCCACCGTTTGTGGCGCCATCACATGGCGACGTTGCGAACTTGAAATACGTGGGGTCGAAACCAGGTCAAGGCAAGGGGATGTATCAGGACACTAATGATAACGCATTAGAAGACAGTCAATCACTGTACGCTACATGACGGCTCAGTCAGTGTCCTGCACTGAGTTCCAACATTGAGGACTCCACTGATACAAGCTATAGGTGCTCATTCTCAGTGCGCACCTAGTGCTTGGAAACACAAACTCGAACTTTATGAGTAATGTATTTAAATGACACGCTGTGATTCGCTCCTTCGGTGCATTATTGGATAACATAAGTAGTTTCGCTCGATAGACTTTATAATATCACTCGCCTAGCATAAAAAGCAAATTATCGTTTTTTCAAAAGAGTGAAGACTCCGGAGATGATACCACACGTTAAAAAGTTAGCACATACTTCTTCCGCGTGCCTTTGAAAATGTTTTACTTTGTCCGACGGAATTTCTTCACATGCCAAGGCGAAACGTGTTCTCTTGCCCGCCCCCGAATATAATTTTTTGACTGGTATTTTCGTAAACGCTGCAATTGTATGCACCGCTCTGCAAGGCGCTAGCGATTTTCCACATGACGTCTTATTGAGTAGAGAGTGACGCTGTAGGACACTAATACACTCCGTTTCACGTTGAGTTCGACCGCAGCCAGCGCTACGATGTAGCCAATTAAGCAGCACCGAATGTGCATCATCGTGGCCCTCGTGGTCTTCCTGCGTTCCCTATTACCTACTAGCCCTAATCACAGAGATAAAACAATGCAGAATTGATGCGTATTCACCACGTGTTATTGATTAAGTCGGTAACAACGAACGCACAAACACGACGGGCGTCGTGACGGTGCACTTTTGGTGCGGCTTGATTTGCTCAAACGTCTCATAGCGTCGACGTCGGTCGGAATTAAAGAGTGACGGACCTATACGCCTCGCAAGTGGGCTCATTTTCGTCTTCTGCGCATGAGAAAGGAAGTAGCGGTGACGTCAGAACGCCGAGCCCTGATTGGCTGATCGCGGTCCCCTATCTGAGCGTCGTCTGCTCCTTTGCAACAACGTCTGCTCGCAACGTCGTCTGCGTCTGTCTCACCTTTCCTGCGACTTTCGGAAGTGCAGGTCTTTACGAGCGAGCTCGACTTCGCCTTTCAGAGAAGGCAGACGAAATAACTCGAGCGGTTCGTTGTTTTTGTCGAACAACTAGCAGACGCGCATCAAGGAGGGAAGTCAAAGTACTCACTGGCGAGGTGTCCCGAGACGCTGAGGTTTGTTTGCTAAGAACCGAGAGTGAGCGTGTTAATGTCCGCAAGTTCCCTCCTAAATACCTTTTCCAACCTTTCGTGTGCGGCAAGACTCCTCATTCTTTAACGGCTTCGGCGGGTTGGCGCAGTTAACGTCGTCTGCTTTACGTCTGCTAGTCAAAGCGATGGCTCCTTTACCTTCCTGCGTCTGTCGGATATTCACCGCTTTTTCACCGGCGAGAGTCACCGTTGCCTCGGAAAAACAAGGAGATGACAAGAGGAAGAGATTGACCTCTTAATCTAAAATTGAGGTCAGTGATCACAGTATAATACGGGAAGGGTTCACAAGGGTCGCGCGGGCACATTCCATTCAGCACGCCAGCCGGTCGTGGGCAGACGGTCACCGAGTCGGAATGGCTGCTAGGCCTATCTGCCGAGTTCGCTTGGTCGGTGTCGGTGGAATCGTGGCCGTTGGAGCTTTTCCCGGGTGTTTGTGGATCCAGCGTTCTTGTTCGTCGTGGTCTGGTTCAAGTACTTTTTACTTTTTTCTTGCTGCTTGAAGTCGGGACGCGAGAGAAGCGCATGTAGAAAAATAAACGTCCGTTGGTCGTCGCGACCGCGACGCTGTCGGCCATGCTGATTTGATCGTAACAAGTGCGTAGCTTTGGAGCTGTCATAGGATTTTGTCGTAACCTGCGCAACACTTACGAAAATTTCGGTTCGTGAATACGAATTTGTTTTTAAGTTTTGTCTTACGCATATTTTTGGCGTAAGATAATTTCGTGAATCTGGCCTCTCCACTTAGCAAAAGTCGCAGGAAAGGTAAGACAGACGCAGACGACGTTGCGAGCAGACGACGTTGCAAAGGAGCAGACGACGCTCAGATAGGGGACCGCGATCAGCCAATCAGGGCTCGCCGTTCTGACGTCACCGCTACCCCCTGCGCGAGAAGCAGACGAACTTGCCCTCCGCATAGGATGGTAAGGTAACCATAGACCTTTGCATCGCTTATCACCCGGCGACAAATGCTGAGTCACAAAGGTTTGGACACGTCCGCATCGTTTAATATACCCCATAGCAGAGCAACACCGCATGCTCAGTGGGCATTCCACAGCTCAGCAGTCAAAATGGCAGGGCGCATATTGCGATTTTTGCAAAGGTCTATAAAGCGTGTCCTTATTGATTTTGCCACAACTGCTCGGATGCAATCGCGGATTGTCATAAATATGTCCCGCGTTCTCGTTTACTTCCACATGGTGTCATAGAAAACACTGACGAATATGGCGCATCGTCATCCAGCTCGACTCGAGGTCATGGGCTCCTACGCCTGTTTGTGCCGTTATTATTTCTTGCAGACAGGTGTCAACTTTGACAATGCTCAGATATTGTGCTGACCACTGGACATTGTCGAGGTCCGGTGATTTCTGTCCCAACACTAATTGATCTCGAACGTGGACCCAGACATTCACCGACGGGGTAAATGTTGCATGGCGCAGGCTGACCGACCAGTGCAGGAAACTCGAGTTGTATCCGTGAACCGTATTTGGCCATGACGAACTGGTGAGTTCCTTATATATTTATTTTTTTAATAGGAAAAGCAAAACGTAGCCTGCGTTTATTTTTTTTTAAATTTTAACTATAGATTTTAAGCGTCTATTTTCTGCCTGCATTCCGCGAGGTTTCTTGCGTTAAAGAATGTGATAATCATAGAATAAAATGTTTATTTATATTTGCTCAGCAGTTTTCTAAGGCAACCTAAGTGCTATGAAGGAGCCCACATTTTTCGCCACTTACAACATGGCCACTGAGCACTACACCTATTTTCCTATGTAGCCACTCCAATTATTTTAAATGTGATTAAAGAGTGGGTATATTAGGCGACACAAAACATTTGAAGACAAAGTCTAGCATATAAAGATTACAACTTGTCATCTTGTGCGAGCTCTCTGCTCAAACATGTTAGTCATGAAAGAATGCTACAGACGATTTGTCGCAAGTAATTGTAGCATATGTTGATGTCAAAATAACAATATACACGAGATTTAATGAGTCCAATATGGACACCCGGAACTCGCATTTCCGTTAAACTTCAAGGCGTCAGTGGGTGTCGTCATCTTAGATACGTTATGTTCTCTCGGGCATCCAGCATCACGCGTATGAACGCCTAAGAGTGCACCGAAGTTTTCGATATTACTCTTACAGGGCAATACATGAGTTGTATCATCCGATACCTGAAGGCGTTTTATCTGGCAAGTTTATTTAACTGGCGAGTTTTTTCTTCAACGGGAGGGGGAGTCTACGGTGGGGATCACCTGCCTCTGCACTGTCAATCCTACACATGTAATTAAAATCTGGCCAGCACTGCTATCACTGGTTGATAAAAGGAAAAACTCTCCAGAGATATTTACAAGGCGTATCTTATACAAGGTTTGGGGGGAAGGGGGGGGAGGGAGGGCAGTGCGTGAGTCACTCTTCTGTTACACTATCTGAAAATAAGTTTTATTTTTAAATGCTTCGATTCTCTGAAGCCGTCGCACCGCGCTCGAGTTCTCGTGCCATGAGCACGTGCCTGGTGGTTATGTGCCATGTACTTTATTCTCTTCTGGATGAAATATTGAGTCGCGAGTTCAGTGTCAATTCTGTCTTCTGTATTCTCCTACAGTTTTTTCACGTTGCTCGCAGATTTTTACCATGTATACATCCTGTAAAAACGTCTTGAATGCTGGTAATTTTCAGTTTCATGCCCATCGAGCCAGAGCATAATCACATGCATTGACAAAAAAACTTTCTAGTCCCCTCGTTCCCGAATCTACTAAATATGTTTAATCGATAACTACTCCCCGCACGTATATTTCAGCCGATAGATGCCAACATTAGGAGATGCTCCTTCGCTGGATTCAAAACCCAAAGAACGTAACAAAAATTCGTCGAAATATGTGATTAAACAGGGGAAAAAAAGAAGTTATCATTAACCGCGTTTAAATTGTTTGCTTAGCCTATTCATTCATGTTGTTTACTGCCTCTTCTCGTTGTTGGATTTGTGTAGTGCTGTCCTCCTTGTCCCCACTCTTCAGGGTTGAAATAATGTCTGATACTCAAACAGCTCGCCTGCACCTTTCCTGTAGCCTAAGGATTCGATTGACTTTTTACCAGACAAACATAAATTTACGAATACCATTTTTTAAAGCAGTAAAGCATGCCCTACATTCGCCGGTATATCGGCTGTGGCCGTGTTTCGTTCAAGTGCAACAGTGGACTCACTGAAGGTGCCGATGCAGAAGACCATGATCTCGAGGTAGCATCGCCGGAAGATGTAATTGTTGATTCCCTGTGTGGCGTGCACGACGAAGGCCGGCACGAACACCTTGATGGCGTGCATGCCCACGTTGCCGACCAGGCCGGACGCCATGCGGAAAGACTTGCGCGCGTGCACCAGAGGCGACACCGCGAGCAGCGTCAGGAGAAACACCAGCGTCGTGTAGGGCACCCGGATTTGCTGCTGGAAGGCCTTCAGGCATCCTGCGAGGCGGCCATGCTTATAGACGATGCAAGAGGATAGCACGGATATTTGCGCCCAGATGTTTTGGTGGCGCCCCTCTTATGGTTTTGATTCGTGACGTCATTACCAAGATTTGCCTCGCTGTGATGTCACCAGGTATTACCATGGCTACTTATCATCAGTTGCGACAAGTTTGATGATGTGCTTAGAAAGCATAGTGTAAGCTAAAAGTCAGAGCGCTCTTCAACCAACACCACTAAAGTTCACAGTCTGACAATGCTCTTACGTTCTACCTTTGAACGATTGCGTGAAGCCGACGAATGCGACGCTTCTGGTCGCGCACGTAATCAATAGTCACCGAGAGAATGAAAATGAAAGGGTGTTTCTTTCGAACACTAGGCCACCAGCCCGAGCTCCGCGACTTCCGCCGTGCTTTGGATGCGCTGGCGCGCTCGAGGTGTAAGGGGCGCCGAACTGTTGTTTTAGATAGCACAAAGTCGACCTGGAGACAAGACAACTGAAACTCCTCACTACCGTTCACGCCTTGTCAGTTATTATATTGAGCATTCAGGCGAAACATGCCTCCGGAGTAAGAATAAAAAGACGACTGCGATGAAAAACGACAATGAGCGACAAGCTTGGTATTTTCTTTAATTGAATATTGTTAGGTGTTGGTGAGTGAAAGCAATCTTATTTCACCACTTTTCTAAAGATTGGACGTTTCCATTATATGAAGGGGTTTTCTAACCTTTAAAATGTTTTATTTCATACTTTGCTCATTTTTTCTCAATTATTTGTTAGTGAGCGTGAGAACAAGTAGACGAAGATTTACTTCTATCTCACTTCGTTTGACCTGTGTTTGCGCCCGCTTATAAGGCCTTTTCGCGTACGATTTGAACCTCCAGTTCCAAAAAACTGGCATAACATAGCTATTAGGCCCATTAAAATAACGAATATTAAATACAGTTATTCAAAAGCCAACATAAACCACGTAGACAGAATCACTGTGAGCTGTAGAGCTTATCTATCTAAAAGATAAAGCTCAGAAAATATTTGGCTTGAAAGTAGGATCCGAGCTTGAGCAAATAGCGTGTAAAGCGACGTACTCATTTGTCCTGGTTACTTTGTATCTTCAACTTAATATTTCGGCTACATCCACAACTCGATGCACCCTGCAGACCACCCGTGCGGTCTATTAACATCTAGGCACGTGGTCATTTTATTGCATAAGCTTATAATTATTGCAAAAGTACGCCGTAAGCTTTGGCCAGGGATAAAATGGTGAACAATACTCCATACCCTGTCCTCTTAGCAGTCACAATAGCTAAGCCTACTGCGAACCCAAGTATCCGAGACTCGCATGCCACGTGCATCATGGGAAAACCAATGCAAGAGGTTTAGTGGAAAGGAAATGTGATAGAAGACAAAGTTATTAAATGGCCGAGAAGGTTAACGTTGAACTTGCTTTTAAATCGGTGACGAACGGGCCACAAAGGGACAAGAGGACATTGAGACGTGTGTTTTATCCGCATTCTCGTCCGTTTGTCTGAAGTTTAAGATCATGACGAAATATCAGCCGGAAAGACGAGCCGGCGCATATTCTCTTCGATCTACAGGGTAGCCCCGGCGGAATGTCAGCCTTAAAAGAACGCAACATAGATCTGTTTTTTTTTTTTTTTACCAAGTCGCGCTTTTATTTAATACAAAGGCGTCCGTAGGTAGCGAATTTATTATTTTACAAAACGAAAATTCAACCTGGCCTGGGTAAAAACGAAAACCATTTTGCTATGAAGGAACATCAAGCGGAGTACTGTTTTTGCGAATCCATACAGTAGCATTAAAACCTGCATCTCTTATTTAAAAAAAAAAGGTGAGCGGAAGGGAAATAAAATTTGTGCATTTTATCCTGTTGATTTTGCCAAAATATATACAACGGAGGCCTCTATTGTCATTTGAAAGTTTCACATTACACGAGCTAAACTTCTCCAATAGAAAATATTTTTTTTATTGTTTACTTTTGAAAACTGATGATTCTATACTATATTGGCTTACACATATGTGGAAAGCTATAAACATACCGATCGATGCAGTCTCTTCAAAAGGTCATTGTGCCATTGGGTCCACTCTCTATGATTGGACGCCCACAAGCGATGTCACCACAATTGAGTTGGGTGGCACGTCACGTAGGCACATTGCATTAGTAATGTCCAGATTAAGTAATAATAATAAATAAATGTTTATTTCTCCATCACATCCATGATGGATGGAGACCGAAGAAAAAAGCTGCATAAATGCAGCCTGACGAGTCCTCGGCCCCCTCCCTACAATCAGCAGCAGTGGAAGCTCACAAAGAACACAAGTAAAAAAGAAAAAAAAAGAAAAAAATACAAGCTCAGTTAACAAAAATAGCGAAATGTTTAAGACTGGCAATTCAAGATATGACATTGCAGAATGGAGCAAATTCAACTCTAACAATTCAATAAAAAGTGATGATTATCACAACAAAACCACACGTATTCAGAGATATAGAGAGCATGATTAAGCACTGCATCATTGATGCACAGTTGTGCTTGAGATGACTGTCACTATAACCTGGTGTCTTGTGCAAAAATAAAAGATTTTGTTTGTTGTTTTAGCTGCTCCCTAGTTTTTTTTTTTATTAGTGTTGCTAGTTGTATTGACGCCTACCCCTCTAGAACCACATTAAACTAGATGATTCTCCCTATTCTGTATTTAAGCTAAGACGCTCGATGCATAACCAGAGCACAATCAGAAGAATGTTGGGAGCCTCGGTACAATCGAAGGTATTTCTGTGCACAGTCGATGGGAGGCAAGAAAAACATAATGTCTGGATGATCAAATAGCTGTTAAATAATCGGGAGGCTGATAATACCGATGGGTATAAAGCAAAGATTTCGCTGTTAGTCTTACCAGCAATAAACAGAAGTCCGATATAGTTCAGGTAGTCTTCGACGAAAGCCTCCCCTTGCTGCAAAGACAACGAAGAAAGTAAATACGCATTAATGTCAAAATAACACTGAAGGTTTTCAGCAGCAATAAACTTTATCCGCGTTGTCTTAACAAAATGATTTTTTTCTTTAAATTACATTCAAGGAACTTGTAGCATTGCTGTTCCACAAAATAGAATAGTCCTAAACATTCGGAATACATGCTAATCGCGACAACAGACTATTTGGATGCGCTAACATGTCATATCACATTTGGAAAAAACAGAAAACAATTAGTGTTGTGAAGTAATTCCTTCATATTTTAGATTTCGTTAAAGATGTAGTAAACTAAAATCAAAAGGGCTTGGCTATTATCTCCACCACCTAAAACAAGTCCGCTTTCGTATTTTCCATATTTTTAGCATATTTTTTATTGCCACGATGGTACCGATAACTAACATTGCTTTTTTCAACCGATCAATGTTTATTTAGTCAAAGTATATCTTGCCCAGCAGACTCCCCGCACCGGCGATCGGGATTGAGACGGACGTGTTTCACTCGTCGTTTTGGATCAGCTCCCACTCCAGATCTCGAACCGGATCCCAGAAAAGTCGCTCCGCCCATTTCGGCGGATTCGACCGGAAGCCAGCCTGACCAGTCCTCGGCGCACACGTGACTTCCTATCTCGCCACCGCCGGGCACGTTGCCTCGGAAGAATTCGCACTGACCGCTCGCGAAGTGCGGCCCGCTTTAGTGCTGCTTCTGCTTGGTGACATAATGTCGTCAAGTTTCTCGAGCAGCTCCTCCTGCAGCAGCGGCTCGAGTAGCATCGACGATGAGGATTGCTTGTATGCCCTGCATGAGTTCGACCGCCATTTCGGATTTCAGCAGAAGAGGCCGAAAATCGAGACGCACTTGGACACCAGTCACTAGTATTCCGATGAAGAGGCAAGTGGGCTAAGCTGATGCGGGATCCGGCCAACTCGTCGAAAGCCAACTCGTCAACGACTAACTCGTTGACGGCCAATTCGTAGAATACGCCAATTCGGAATAGGGCTATTCGTCGAAGTAGTGCAACTTGTCGAAAGGGCAATCTGTCGAAGTGTGATTCGTCGAAGGGGTTGAATCACGGCACGAGGTACAAGTTCGTGGTGTCTTGTTATCTTTTCACCTAATTCTTTATTTGGGAGTGGACTAGGGAGAGCGCCCTTGTCAGGTTACAAGACTGAAAGAAAAATTACAAGAGGGCGAAGACAGGACAGACATTGAGACATATATCATCTCGAGATCGTCCTTTTGTTCATTTTCTGCATTGCGTTTTGTAATTAGCCGCCGCAGACTGTCACCGACGTAATGACCGTCCACCACTGCACCGCGAAAGCGGCGAAAGCGCAAGTTGTTATCTTCGTGAAGAAAGAGCACACTAGAAGTCAATTACCGTGCGACAATTTTACGGATTTCTAGTATTTGCTTTAAAGTGTTAGGACAAAATTTTATATTATGACTTTGAAAAGCGGCGGCCAGTTGGCGTCTTCAATGAGGTTTTCCTTCCACTGGATTGCCCTATGACGAATCGGCCTATTCGACGAATGGGCCGCCGACGAGTTGACCGTCGACGAGTGTCTTTCTACGAGTTGGCCTAGACCCGCTCAAGCAGACTCGCCCATCGACCTGCATCTTTCCCATTATGCTTTACTTCGCTCGCACGTAGAACACGTGTTGTTAACACCACCATTGCGAAAACATATGCTCTCGAAATCCGGGACCTCGGGGTAGGTGTATACGGGAAGCTGGCATCCGCCGATCCCTGAAATTGTGGTCTTGTCTCCAGCACTGGGATCAAGAGGCGGAGGAATTCCGCACGGATCGCGTGCTCCATCCTCGGATCTCGGCCCACTGATCCCGGCGCGCTCCAAACGACCAGTGGAATCTCGCCATTAGTGACTAGAAAACGGTATTTTTCTAAGATGGAAACTTCGAAAGACAACCGCTATTAAAACTCATCAAAATGTAAATTACCAGACAGGCAAACCACAAATATAGATATATATATGTATATCAATAAACGGGGAACTCCTCAACCGTTTATGCGTATTTCTGCCACCAAAAGTTTGGAATACAAGTAACATTGAAATTGCACTCGATTGCTCTGGTCTGCTTTTTCAACTCTCTTTTGCCAAGTCAACTATTTTTGACGGTCGACAGGACGTTTAAAAACATAAAAAAATACTCAGGTATTTTTACTGCCCGCGCTCATACACAGCGGGCCCTTTCTCAAGAGGGCAACGACACGCAAACCCCATCCACTTCCCAAACCCACTCCTCTTCAGAAACACGCGGACATCCTCGCTCATTACCGCCACGAACAACGACAGTTCCCGCCACCGCAGCCCCCCCCCCCCCCCCCTCCCCTACCTAGAGCCGAAGCAACCGCTTTTCGTCGGCTACAAGCAAAATCCGCCTGTACTCCGCTGGCACTCTGCTGCACGCCATGTATCCCACCCTTTCTCCCCGCTTCCTGCAACTTCTGCTCCCAGCCTGGCACCCCTGTGCTACATGGTCTGGGATTGTCAGCGAACCCCATCCCTTGCCCCCAACCTTCACGCAACCTACGAGCAGTGGGTGGGCCAGCTGATCAGTTCCGACCTCTCAGCCCAGCGTAGCCTGGCGGAGAGGGCCCGCAGCCAGCGTGACCAGGGCTTCCCGACTCAGAGGAGGCCCCCACCCGGTGGGCGCCCAGCCATCAGCGCCTGAAGCTCCATTTATTAAAAGTTTATTCCTTTTCCGCCTCCTCTCGTATTTTAATTGCCTATACACCGAAAAATTCCGTGCACCGAAATGCGTCCACGCACAAGAAGAGTGCGTCTATACCGAAAAATATATGCAGCAAAATGTCCGTGCACCGAGAAGTCCGTGCACCGAAATGTCCGTGCGCCAAAAGTTCGTCCACCGAAAATACCGCACCGTAACGTCCTACAGCGAAACACCCTACACCGAAAAGTCCTAGACCCGACGACGCCATGTGCTTACGCCCCGGTGACATGGTAAGACGACCTGCGTATCAAAGAACGGCAAGTGGCAGGTCGAAGAACGGGACCGCAGCCCCTGTGCTTTCAGGTCTCCAAAGCCTGCGGTGCTTACCTTGCAGTGTGTCCAAAGCGCGCATCCGCACGCCTTCAGCCGCATGACGTAACACCTTGCAACCGAGGTGCAGTAGGGGACAGCGATACTGGGGAGCACTTGCCGCTGGCGCAGAGCCGTGAAGAGACCCGTACAGGCCGCCTAAGGTGGGTTGGGTATTTTCTAATCGAGCAATCCTCAAACTGTCACCGTGAAGAGGCAAGCCAACGCGGAGGCTGTGTAAGGGTTGACACGCGCCCCAGTAATACACCCCCGCTCCCGAGTGCGCGACGCCGAAATTGGAGAAGGGAGACATTGTGGCAAGGCTATAAGTTCGCATGTGAGCTGGAGGTAGCTAATTATGTACTTCCAACACCTGAAACTGCAGGTGCAGAAAGGAAAACAAAAAGGCTTCAGTCGGCGGAATAGACACAGAAGGGAACGTTTCAAACTCGTGCAACCTTTGGCTTCTATTTTTCAAGCATCCTATATATACCGAGACATTGCGACTCTCCACCACCTTTCTTACGCAGAAATTTTCTTTGTTGAAAGCGTTTTCAAATACAAAGAAACATGCACATTCACAAAAGACCACGCGGTACAACCCAAAATACCATTATTGTCAACCGCCTTCTTATGCACTAAGTCGTTTCGTAGAAAGTATATACTGGTAGCGAAAACACATACACTTACAAGAGACCACGCGGTCAAACCAACAATAAGCAACGCCCTTATCAACCAAGGAACACGGGAGTGGTTTCCGTGTCCTGCATCTGGGTAACCTCTAGGAACTCGGCGACTTTATCGGTTTATTTTAATACCTACACCGCCTAAAGAGGCACTATATATAGGATATAGTAGGGGGGGGCAGACAGATTATTATGCGCCACGAACAGAAAGTAAAACAGAAGAATAGAGCAAGTATTACAAAACGATAATTATACATATCAATGAACCTTTTGAAACAACGGTTTTGACAACCGTTGCCCATTGTACCACAACCCGGGCAAAGATTACCAAATATTGCCACCGTTTCAAATACTCTATCTCTTTCTCTCCAAAAAACAAAAAGGAAATTCTGAGGTGTTGTTTACAATCTGAGGAACGTTTAGCCGCGGGTTCCTAGTTGCATCGAGGCTTGGTTTGGGCAATTTCCCATACAATTTATCCATACTGTTTCTTTTAGAGCGCAGCTCTTAGGCGCCCGTTTCCGGCTTGAGCGGCGTCGCCGTCGCCGTCGGCGTAACCGCAAGGTCATCCCAAGGTCACTGTGACCCCGGGGCCACGTGGCCCCAGGTCACGTGACCCCCAGGCCGTGTGCCCCCCCCGAGGTCACGTGACCCCCACCGGAAATCACGTAACCCCCCCCCGAGGTCACGTGACCCCCCACCGGAAATCACGTAACCCCCCCCCCGATGTCACGTGACCCCGAGGTCACGTGGCCCCCAGGTCACGTGACGCCCCCCTCCGCGCCTCCCTCAAGAGCTGCACTCTAATTCGGCATTACAGGGAGTTGTAAACGGCTTTCATTCTTTAACGACTCTATATCAGTACGCTCTTCATGTAAAACTTCCGTCTCTGACCAGTACGCAGTGCATTATTGTTGCATTGCTGAACGTGGTTGGCGATTTCTGAGTTCGACGTATTTGTGCTTACATTTTTCTTATGTTCCAATAACCTGTCGTTAACGAATCTCAAGGTTTGTCCCACGTAACTTGAACCCGCATGCTAAAGGTATCGCTGCTATCTTCGATTGGCGGCGATCTTTCGGTTGCTAGGTGTTACGTCACCGGTGATCTTCGGTTGCAGCTGTTATGTCACGGCATGGCGCCCTAATACCAGCTAATCCAGTGCAAAGCGTCTGCTGCTATGAAACCCTCGCAAATTATACACTCCGCCGCCATCTGTCCGCGCTTGCAGAAGGTGTTTCCTAATCATGTTAGTATAGCACCTGAGACTGCGGTGGATGAAATCGGAAGAACTTTCAGTAGCGAACAGACACAGACAACAGTTGAGACGTTCTCTGTGTTCGTTCCTTCTACTGAAAGTTCTTCCGATTTCATCCACCGCAGTCTCAGGTGTAATACAACATGATTAGCTACCACCAGCTCGCCCGCACTCTTACCGTCTTTTCACTCAGTGTTTCCTAGCCAGTTTCACAGCCAGCGGGGCTGTGGCGCCATCCCGTGACGACGTTGCGAACTTCGAATAACTGTGCTCAAACCAGTCCAAGGTCAGCGCATGTACCAGGGAAACGAATGCTAACGCATTAATGAACTTAAATAACAGAAATAGGTAGACGCGCCTATTGGCGCTTTTCTGTCTGCCAAGCTAGTTGGCGATCCAGCGAAACGATACAATCATGGCCTCCAACACGGCATCGAAAACTGGAGTAAGGCGCAACTTGCGGAACCATAATGGTCGCCATAAGGTCAACTGCTGGGCATAAGCGCAGCAGAGTGGTGGCGCCCCGAGCGCCAGTGGCCGCTGGCGTGAATAGAAAAGTCACGTGACGTCGACGGACGAGTCCCTTCTGGTAGTTTCACTTAACGCGAAAAGGGTGTGAACACCTCATGCGTGGCGTTAGAAGGACTCTAGGATGCCCTAATTAAATCTCAAACATGTTGTCGTTACCTCATTTGAATCCAAATAGGCTCGGGAGGTCTAATTGTACCATAGCTAAGAGAACAGTGAGGCCACGGGCATGAGCTCAACTTTCTTAGGCAGTGTGTCAGGTAATGAATGAAAAGGTTCTCCTCAATGACAGTAGCTGAGTCTTCTAGCCTTTTATCAATCTATACTACTCAACTGAGTTCTTCATACAAACAGATACATACAAATGGGAGTGTTCATACTATAAGACGGGAGATACGATGCTATTGTGTACAAATGAAGAAAATACAACTTCACCGCCGATTTATTGGTGCAGTGGGTTTGAGGCCACTAACTTACCTCGTCATCCTTGATCAAAATGTGAAATGCGTGCTTGACCAGTTCCACGCTACTTTCCAGGCGGAACGTTCCTGCATGTTTATAAAAATGTGTGTACTTATTATACAAATCATACTTTATATGTAAACATTCTGAAGATAAAACAAAACTGTGAATGTTCCACTATTTTTGTTCATATTTAAAGAGGTCGTAAAAATTTAAACAAAAAGAAAAACAAACAAAAATACACAGATGGGCAATATCTGCGTTTTATGTGCTTTGACAATTCTTCACAACAATATTGGGTTCTGTGCTTTTTATGTCGACACACTCTCGTTGGTGACAAACCGCACGAAACGTGAAGCGCGGCCGAAATTATGGGCAAGGTATGTACATCGATGTGGCTACCCCATAACAAAGAAGGTGTTATATATATATATATATATTTATATATATATATATATATATATATATATATATATATATATATATATATATATATATATATATATGATAAATATATTATTATATATATATATATATATATATATATATATATATATATACAAAATATAATATGTACTTTTAAAAACGGACATCACAATTTTAAGTGGTTCAAGAATATCTCCTGTGCATAGATTATAAATATAAACCACAAGAAATATGGTCGATGTTGTGTGCCACTGATTTAATTTAAACTGCAGGTAAATTATTAACGCCAGGCACAGCAACGCAACGCGATGTATGCGCCAGCTGAAAAGGACAGTACGGTAGGCACTATAAGTCAAATTTCAAGTTCCCTGTCCTTCCTCTATTGAGAAAGTGAATGTAATATGTTGTATTGATCTTTCGTATGGTTTTATGAGTCATTGGTCTTATGTTGGCATATGCGCTTTCTTTTAATATCTTAAAGTTCTTGGTGACTTTATGCCTCATATATCGTTTAAAATATTGAACAAGAAGCCGTTCTATTTCAGAAGAAATGTGACGCCATGATATTGTGTTTATGCTCCACCATGTGGCTATCAGTGCACGGATACGGAGAAAATACATTGTTTTCAGAGAGTAGGAAACATTGCATCTCTATCTTTTTCTTGGTACAATTTAACTGAAGGTAGGTTGACGATGGTTCTTACGGCGACTTTTGGCCACGAGAGTGATAGCGTAGGACACGCAACACAAGACAAAAATGCATGTAACTTCGCTTAATATTCACAAGTCGTAAATACGCGCGGTCTCACAATTGGTATACCGGGGGTTCCATTTAATGCGAAAAGATTTATTACAAAACATTCGTAGAAGATGCACTAATACGGTTTGTGCATGTGAGTTATACGGGGAGGGGTACATTGTAGGTGGCTATTATTTGCGATAAGTCGGACTAATAACTTTTTAGCTGGTCAAAATAATCATATGGTTTCAACTCAGAAACGTGCTGAGCATAATCGAAAACCACTACATCAGTCAATCTTAGAACGACTTGAAGCCAGTGGTAAATTCCGGGGCGCACTAAAGTTACCACTGTGCAGCAGGCGCAAGTACGTAGCAGTGGCGGAACGCGATTATAATCCAATCATCTGCGTTTTGTCACTGCTAGCTTTGCGCTTAAGGGGATTCAACCGCTATTTATTTGTA